>JAJIYU010009477.1:0-16958 GCA_030144865.1 Tinospora cordifolia | reverse complement strand
AGGTTGCATATAAATGCATCAATCACTCACAAGTAGTCTATATGGCTAAGCATGCTTCCCACCAAGCCATTCATGCAACTTCTCTCAATCTTCTATGTAATTATTATTATTATTATTTCACATCTTCACCAGACCTTTTTGCACATGTTTTTGTCAGTTCGATGAGTCTCTCTGTGTAATGATGGCCTCATGAATAAATCAATGGAGACGGCAAATTTGAAGCTTTGATGGGCACATGAATGATGACACCGTGAATAAATCCAAGTAAACGAGGATGGAAAGTAGAATGCTAGAGTACTTACGATGGGAAAATGTGAATTTATATTTGATGAATCTATAATAAAATCCATACTCATTTCCTATACGTTATTAGCGTTAAATTATTAATTTTAGGTCATTTTGGATCATCAGCTTATTAGGCGAGACCAAAGTGGCGTAGTCGTCACGTAGATGGGTTTTGTACAATGTAAAATGTTAGCTCGATTTAGTAGACTTCAAGCCAGAAGCACCCACAATTAGACATTTTTAAAAAACTCATAAAGGCACGCATATATCAATTACCAGAGCAGGGTTTCAACCTAACTAGTTAATCGGGACATGAGAAATAGATAGGCTCTACTACTCTTTAAGTTTGAGAGTGAGGAAAAGAACGAGTTAGTTCTGAATACCACAAAATTAGATTTCTAATAGAAGAAGGAAATCAATATAACAAGCTAAATAGATAAGCATGAGTACTCTTAGTCTAAGCACAATGTTGTATGTATTCAAGAGTCAATTTTTGCACCAATAATTAGTGTTGTATGTGGAAAATAGATGATTGAAGCAATACGTAAAGATTGTGAAAGTTCTTGAGTCACTTAATCCGTTAGCACTACGTCAATAATTATAAGTGTAGCGAGAAAATTAATAGATATTGTAGTAAGAGAATCAACATACAAAGATGTTTACGCAGTTCAACTAAACATTCTACATCTGTGGGGCCTTGTCTAATGCAAAAGATTTTACTAATCTTTTCAAAGTAGACAACTACACAATATGAACTTCAACGTGCAAGTAATCATATGACAATCCTTTGCATGAAGAATGCTGTCAAATTCTACAGATACAATTTTAGCCACACTAGTGCAGAGAGTACAACCGCTCTTTGATCATTCAACCGAGAAATGTAATAAATAAGAGTAGCGCTCTTAATACTTAATACAATGATATGTAAATGTAAAACACTCTTTTCAATATAGCTCCAAGTGATAATCAAGGTTTCAGTTGATTCCGAATAAATAAACTATCAAGAAGAGCAAAACTTTGATAGGTATGAGTTTATAGGTTCGCTATGCGATCCATTGTGACACCAGACTATAAGTACAATCTACAGACAAACATACAAATTTCCAGCAATCTCATTTTTTTTTAGAACCAGCGAAGGCTAACAACGATCATTCCTTTTTTATTGTATACAAACAAGCTAAGATCTTAGAATGGAACGACTAAACTGTTAACTTCAAAAACAAATCACCACGATTTTGAAATTCTTTACTTAAAAAATACTTGCAGATTTTCATTAAAAATATTCTAGGAAGGATGCTGATTCTGAGCATAGAAAGATATTGATTTCAGAAATTTCTAAAGGAAATATTTTGAAAACATTCTATACCCTTTTGAAAACATTCTTTTTTCTAAAACTAAATTGAATACTAAAATAAGAATAAGCATAAGCAGTGGATACTAATTTCTAAAACAAACATAACATTCTTGTGACGACCCACACTTTTGACATTGGATTGACGGATCCGACATTTATGTACTCCATGTATTTTCTGAAATTTTGATGAGAAAATACAAAATTTTTCTCAATTTTTTCAAATTCGGATTAATTATTGAAGAAAATGAAAATAATTTGAGAAAATATAATTTTAAGGAGAAAACACATGAAAATATTAGGAAAAAGTGTTTTCTTGAGGAAAATAAATTATAGGATTAAGTTATGAATTTTTGGAACAATTATCGGATATTTAGAATGATAAATGTAATTTTTGGGTGAAAAATATGATTTTTGGGGAAATTATTCAATTTTTGGAGAAAATAATTAAATAAATGATGAAATGATGTATAATGTTGGTATTTTGATGAAAAATGATGAATTAGATAATTTAACAATTTAGAGAAAAAAATGTGAAATTTTGATATATAACACATATATATATATAAATATGTGTATGTAAATGAAAAAAAAAGGAAAAACAAAAAAAAGGGGATTTTGGTCCGGGCGGCGCATGGGCCGAACGGCCCATGCGGGCAGGACGCGGTCGGGCCCTTGGCCCGACCAGAACGCGCAGGTGCGTGTGGGCTCAGGCCCATGCCTGGCCGGCCCATGTGCCCAGTTTACCACGCCTTACCCCCCCTATTTTGTCCATTTGTGCCATTTTTGAGCGAATGTTTGGCAGATTTTCAGCCATTTTTGAGCAAAAAAACATGGGAACCCATTGTATTTGATCCAAAGGCCATCACTTCATGGCCTCCATTGTGGCCAATCCAGGCTACCAATTGGGCATCCAGCATGTGATGCTAAGTGCCACCTGAACGCCACATGTCATCCGCACTCTTGTCAAGCAAGCATCCTCATGCAACAAAAATACATTCTTGAGCTTAAACACAGAATTTTCAGATTCTGTAACCAACTTTTCAAGCTCATAACTTCTCCAATTCTCCACCAAATCCTGCAAACTATAGCTTGATTTGAAGCTTGTAGCACCACCTACAAGATCCTACAAGTGGTTTGCCTAGTCTTGGAGCCGTTTGAAGCAGAAAACACCAAGAAGAGGGCTGTCCACACTATTCAAACTCAGAAATTTCAGGAAGTGTGTGCTGGAACCACTTTTGAAGCCTTGAACATTGGCCATTTCCAGTTTCTTTTTGAAGGTAAAATGGTTCACTCCCTTTATTTTCGTATATACTTTGATCTTCAAGAGTTAGAGAATGAAAAATAGGGTCTTATGCATGATTTTAGGACCCTTGAAGTTGGTTGCTTACTCACTGTTGCAACTGTATAACAAAAACAGTTGGAGCAACCTTGGGAAAGCTCATACCAAGACCAATCCGGACTTGTCCCTCAGGTGAAACCCTTCACTTTACCTCTCATGAAGTGTATTCAAGTGTCTAAGTGGTAGAAATTGCATATTAGAACGTTTAATACATCTTATGAGTCTTTGGTATTTACTGTGCAACTTACTGTTGCAACAATGCCGACACAAAGAGGTTGAGACCAGAACAAGAGCTATATTTGGGACACTTCAAGGCACCCTTTCAAGCTGGAACCAGAGGCATTGTAGACTCCATAATAGAGGTTCCAGAAAGGTATAAAGACTTGACCTTGAACTCTTATGGATGTGTCTTGTTATTCATGCAAATATGCCATGATTGTAGGGTGCTATAGCAAATTCCTTGTGTTCTTTAGAATGTAGCAGAATATTGATGGAATGATAGACATGTTCTTCATGTTGCATGCTACTGATTCAAAGTGGTTGTGATTAGTGAATGTGTTATGACCTATAAACTGTAAGTAGACACAAGGAACAACCCATAAAATGGTGATTGAATGAGGGAAAAGAACACTAGAAGATAGTAAAATCCATGAACCCAAAAATTTCCTGTAATTTGGCTGAAATTTCTGAGATAAAATTGACTGACCAAACCATGATATATTGAGCTGAAATTTGGTGGAGAGACCCTTAGATATGTCTAGAAGTGGCCTACAAAATTTTAGGACATTCTGATGTTTGTAGCTAGTTCAACTAAGGCAAATAGTTATTGCCTGTCACAGGGGATACGGGATCTGTGCAATTCCTGTTATCATGCTTAGAAACCTTAGTAAATGAGGTCCAAAAATTGCACTTTAAAATTTTTGGGAAACCTTAGGATGTCTAAAACAATTCTGCAAAGTTTGGTGCAAATCCGATGAACGGATTGCCCGCAGAAAAATCAGAAAATTGGTTGCACAGATAGGGTCATAGGCTAAGGTTTGTGCCTAAGTAATGAAAATTGGGAATATTGACCCTTTTGGCCCAATTGACCCATAAGGACCAAAATTGACCCTGTGTGACTTTGTTGACCAGCTAGGTCAGCAAATGATAAGTTGACTAAGGTTGACCAGGATTGACCGAGGTCAATCAAATGGACGTAGTAACTAAGGCAATGTGAACTATTTTTGACTAGGTCAAGTAATTGATTAACCAATGTTGTAGAATTAGAGTGATCCAAGTTCTAGGTTAATGTTAAGAAGTTGTGTCGATTTCGCAGGACCCAGTGCTAGCAGGACGCGACCGGTCGCGAGAGGAGTGCCGGTAGCGGAGCATCCCTGTGAGTAGTGTTTTCTAACTCATTTCTTAGAGCCTTTTATTCTGTGCATTATGAAAATGGATTACATATTGTGATGGACACTCATTCTTTTAAATGGGTTTTAAATGAAAAGTGCGCCGAGACTCGAGGTTTGAGAGTATAGGGTTAGGGTGAGTTGTGTCGGTCTCTTAAACGACCACGAGAGGTGACCACCTAGCACAGAGTACCCACCAGGGGGTTTTGTGGGCCTACGATGATGACAACGACAATAAGACCTAATCGGGCCGTCACTGTAAGGCAACGACAATAAGTCCTGGTTGGTCATTACGATGATGGCAATGGCAATAAGACCTAATCCAAGTCGACATGATTGCGCCTAACTGTCTGCAACCCGTTCCAGTGATTTTTAATTGCCTTAGAAAGCTTGCGAGCCTCAACAAATGTTTTTCATTATTTAATTGTTTTTGAATGAAGGTGCACGACTGCATCATGGATTTAAATGGTGTTTACTGTTGCATTCACTTGCATAATGTTATTGCTGATGCATTCATGACACATGTTTTTAATTGTGGAATACTTGTTTTAAGTTTGAATTAGACTGCATTACCCACTGAGCCGCCGTGGACAATTAGATTTACTACTCTAACTTTTCAGGTTCTTCAGCAGCAGATAAGGGCAAGAGAGTAGTCATCGCCTAGAGCCGCATTCCCTTACTCTTTCTTTGGTAGGACTTCTTTGTATTTTCCTTTCTGTTATCGTATTTTGAGAGTTAAGATCTATGTATAGGGGTCAGGATAACCTGTATATAATGAACAGTCTCTCCCGTTGCTACACATGTGCAATGACCCGCTTTGAAAATATGAAGTTCTTATTGGTGTTCGTATGTTAAATTTCTTCTGCATTCCTTATGATTACTCTGATACTGTGTGATGTGGTGTTGTATGTTGAGGCTTAACAGTGTCTTGGCAAGCTTGGCTTGCGAGCGGGTTTGTTGGAACACTGTGCCGGTCGGTTCGCCCTTCATCCTAGGGAAGGGGTCCTGACAATTCTATTTTCCAAAAACACTTAGTATTGAGGAATATTTTTGTTTGCTAACCTGTTTTAATATTTCAAAAACAATTTCTATAAGAGAGATGATATCACATAGATTTGAGCACCAAACATGACAATTAAATACGTGATATATTTATGGGTTGTCTTCCTTGGTTCAGGTCACCAATTATTAGATCAAAAGGATGATTTAGTTGGACCCTAGAGGAAGGTTCGTTGAAATGTTCTACTTCTGAATTTTTTTGGGTTGTTTACGCTATCCTCTATTTCACTGCCTATTGCCACAATTGTCTGTCAATTTCTTTTGAAATCTCTGGATCACTTTTTACCAGAGGTTCTTCAATCTGCTTTTCATTTTTGACATTTTCTTCCCTCTCGCTTTCACGAACAGTGACATTAATAGACTCAATCACACATTGAATTCGATTATTGTATACTCGATAAGCTTTACTGTTTGTGGCATATCCCAAGAAAATCCCTTCATTGTTTTTTGCATCAAGTTTTCTTAGCTAATCCCTGTCATTCAAAATATAACAAATGCTTCTAAAAATGTGAAAATAACTTACATTGGGTTTCCACAATTCATATAGAGTTTGGGTTGATCCTGGTCGAAGGTACACTCTGTTGATAGTGTAAGCTGCAGTGCTTACAGCTTCAACATAGAATTTTGTTGGTAAGCTTGCAGCTTGGAGCATTACCTTCGCCATTTCCTGAACACTGTGGTTCTTCCTCTTAGTTACACCATTTTGCTATGGAGTTTTTGGTGCAGAGAATTCATGGCTTATACCGAGTTCAGTGCAAGAGTTGGTGAAGTTTTGATTTTTGAATTCTCTTTCATGATCACTTATAACCTTTTGTATGTTGATCCCTTTTTCATTATGCAACTTTTATACATATTTTTGATATTTCAAAGATCTCTGATTTTTATATGAGAAAGTTTACCCATGTTTCTAAATGATAAATGATAAATGAGAATTTCATTCAAATTATAGAATTAGCAAGTCTCATTTGATAAAAAACAAAATTAGAAACATGACATAAGCATGTGCGCACGAAAGACCAAATTGGAAACTAAAATGAAATCAATTCAACAGAATGTATTAGCAACTTCTACAATAATTATTTACTAATATATGTGCTTGAGAAACAAGTAACATAGAGAATTGGAAAAGTTTCTAGAATAAAATCAACTCAAAAGAATGTATAAGCAAATTCCAAAATAATCGAACAAGTAAAATAGAGAATTATAAAGGTTTCTAAAATGAAATCAACCTAAAAGAATGTATTAGCAACTTCTAAAACCTTTACTTACTAATTCTTATACATAGGAAACAAATAAAATGGAAAGGGAAAGAGTTTTAGAAAAGTTTCTACAATGAAGACACCCCAAACTTGTCAATTCATGCTCATTAGAACTCTATATAAATCTAAGCATGAGCACCATTCTCTTCATCCCAAAGCAAGAGCTAATAAGATTCATCTTGCTTTCTCTAGCCTCTCTCATGACACCTATTTTCAATTCTTAAGAGTTCTTGAGTATGAAGTTTTCAGTTCTTGAGTGTTCTTGAGATATTAGACGTCTTAGAGGGTAAAAGTGCTGCTGAAATTCTAATTTGTGTAACTAAAATTTTAAAACGTTGTGTTGGAAATAATTTTGAAACTCTTATCTTGTTATTTTAAATTCAATGAGTTATTTATATGCATGTTTTATTTTTAGTTTATTGTGCATGTCATGTTTTACTGTCATCAAATCATGTCATGCTTAGGTTTGTTTGATTAAAGATGCATGTTATACAACATTTTGGTTATGTGAATATCATGCTCACATGTTGAATTTTATTTCCATTATTAATTCAAGAAAAAAAAGATTGATTACGACAAGAACCACGCACTATCACCGTGACTCACTAGGATTACTGTGAGTGTTTTTTAGATATGAACTTGGATTAGTTTCTAGTTCATATGAGTGAGGTTCCAAAATATTCGAAATACAGGTTAGGCCTTGAATTCGGTGAAACTTGACACAAAGGAATGCCCTTTCACTTGTTGTAAAGTATTTTGATAAGAACATCAGAGTTGACTCCTTCTGTCTAAGTTTTCAACTATTAAACAATAAACTGATTGAATTAGTTAATGTTTGAAAGTGTTTGATGTGAATGTCTTATTGATTTGAAATAATAATTTGACTATTTTTAGAATGATTCACTAGGCTTTTTGCTTATCCTTCCTTCTTTAATTTTTTTAGGAAATTGAAAAACATGAAGATGCATGCTAATCACTTTGAAAATATGTTAGAATATCTCATTTAAAGCATTTTTAATTCATTGTAAAGGCATATTATCCAATTTTAATTATTCCATTGTATTACATTAGAGTTATGTAATTCTTCTTTTCACCAATAAAGTTGAAGAATTATTTTATCTCGAATTATCCTGTCTTGTTGAATTAATTCAATGTAATTGAGTTGACTACTCTGAAAGTCCGATGGACTTGGGATAAAAGAAAATAGAAAGTCAAGTGTGAGTCACCTGCAAAAGTAATGTGGTCCGACCCACTGTGTGCTTAGACCACCGAGTTGAGGGTTGGAGTATTACATGGGTAAGAAAATTGTTGTAAATATTTTGACTTAAGACATTTCTGACACTGCTACATTTAAGGGAATATATATAATTAACTTTTGTTTAACTTAAATTCTTATTGTAATTATTTGTTTAATTACTTCCGCATCTCTTGTGATTACTCTAATTATGTTGTGTATGGAGTGTGAAGAAGACTTAACAGTGTTTTGGCGAGCTCAGTTGGTGAGTGGGTTTGTCAGGGTACTATGTCAGTCGGTTCGCCAACTCAACCATAAATCAAACTCGAGGATGAGCATAATATAACCCTAATTTTCAAAAGTTATCATGATATAAAAGACACCCTACAATCATTAGCTCGACAGTTCAACCATAGTCAATTGGAACACGTACAAACCTAGTCAATTGGAACATGCACCAAATTAACTATCTGCCTATATCTCAACCTAGTCAATTGGAATACTCACAAACGGATAAGCATTGACACCCTAATTTCAAGAAACAAGGAAACAATTTGTTGGAATCTTTATTCGAACTAAAAATAAAAATTGTCTTAATTTGAGGATGACTAAAATAAAAAGTGTGTTAGTTTAAGTAAATTTCTAGTTTTTCAATTTTTAATTGTGGGAGTGTCTAATTTTATTTGTTGAGTTGCATTAGAAGTTTATCTAATAATTATTATAAATATAGTATTGGTAGATTAGATTGAAGTGTGCAAGAATGGATACATATTAAATTATATACTAAGTGATTTTAAGTGATAAATTGCAATAAGAAGTAACAACCCAAAGGATGACCTTCTATTATAATCTTCTTTACATAATTGATTTCTTCACCTATAGAAATAAGCATTGGTTGGCCAAACCATGTAACGTTTTATGAGTGATTGATTTTTTTATTTTAATATAGTGGTTGCGCATTGGATTAATTGATTGCATTTATAAAACTTAACAAATTGGTACAAGTTTGTTCAAGTGTCGAGTTGAATGTTTTGTTTGTGGTAGAGCAATCATGAATATTAACATATTAAGAAATTGTAGATTAAGAGATGATTGATTGTTTGTTCGCGTATGGACTGTGAAGATTGATTAGATTTTTTTCTCACGTAATTGCAAAGATTAATTGATTGGTTAGTATCTAAAAATCTTAAAATATATTTGTTTGATGATATAGTTGGTTGTGTCTAAATGCAATAATAGGTTGATTTGTTATGTTTCAAGTACATAAAACTAGAGGTCGAATGATCGTTCATATGCTATAACAAAGATTGAAGATTGATTACTTGGTGGCATTCTCATTAAGATAGGAATTGTTGAGATTTTCACTTGAGCTCAAAAGAATATAATTGATGACTTAAATTAAAATGTTGCAGAATAGACAACTATCGAGCTATACAATGAGAGATTTATGAGTAATAAAGTGCGACGAGAAGGGAGCGCACAAAGAATGACCTTCTTCTGTATTGCAATATTCTTTGTGTAATTGATTTTTCACTTTTGAAATAAGATATTAATAGACCAAACTACACTAAATTATTTGTATGATTACTTAATTTCATATTTGAATATTTGAGTTGTATATTAAATTAACTGATTGTGTTAAAAAACCCAACATAGATAAGATTCGAGTATGTCATATTAGACTTCTAATACAACAATGACATTAATCTAGCATGTGTATATGAACAAATAGATAAGGATGAGCTTTCCTTGTCTAACTACAACATTTTTTATTTTGACCAAGAGTATGGATGTTCTACGATTCATCAAGGTGCATGACCAACAAGGGGTCACCCTCGTTTATAAATAAACATATGAACTAGTATTTAAGGTGATGAATTCATTCTGCTAATGATGATATTTAGAGTTCATAATTTTCATTCTTTCTATTTCTTTTCACCATCTTCTTTGTTCTCATCAAAACTTTATTCCAAGGACTAGATTTTGGCATGTCTTCTTTATGATTGATCAGATTTTGCACTAGCATGTTAATCTTGTCATAACATGAGCTTTATTATCTTACAAGTTTTATGTTCAATTTTTGAACAAGCATTTTACTTGTTATTTTTGTTTTCATACTTTTATCAAGTGTTCTTTTTTTTTCCACACTTTTTTTTTAAAAATATGTGATGATTTTTCCATAATCTGGTTTACTTGTGATTGTTCTGCATATAAAATATAATGTTTGATTTTTTTAATTTACTTAATAAGCATTAATATCAAACCTTTATTCATAAACTATAATTTTAATTAAGTCAAGCATTTTTTTTACAAGACATAGATCAAGATGCTTGAACAAATAAAAAATAATGAACATTATTATTCCACATCTTTCTTTCTTAAGATTAAAAACAAAATTTTAAATAAAACATAGCATCCACATATATTCTTATTATATTATATTAATATTAGTGCATCCACAAATATTTAGGAATACTATATTTGTGCATCCATAAATATTTTTTTAACATATTATAATGTACTTAAGAATGTGTGCTCTACGATACTCCAATATAGTGCGTATAACATATAATATAATATAGAGGTGTAACAAAAATAAATATCAAATATAAACAAATATGAACAACGTTTTACAATAACAACCATATGTAGCATGTCCATTCGTAGCCTTATTTGTGACAAAAAAACAATTATTCGTATATTTTAATGGTCAATCACCTCAAATTTGTTGGTTTTCACACTTTTTTTTTCTTATTCTAATTGTTAAATTTGATTAGCCTTGTTCCTAAATATAAGTAAATTCAACAATAAAAAAGAAAGATTACTAAAAGAGAAACAAATTTAAAATAAGAAAATAAACATGAATCATGTGACTAAATTAGTCACATCATTGTTTAAGAATTTAATATTGTTTTACACATTTTCTTTTTCTAACTATTAAATTAGTCAGAATGTAAACATAAATCAAAGAGATTACTACTGATTAGGAGATTGATTGGTGATTTTTTCACACTTGTATTGTAAATATTGATTTTTTTTTCACATTATTGCAAAGATCGATAGAGTGGATGATATCTCAAAAGATTGAGATATGTTGTTTGATTAGCTGATGGGATAATTGGCCATGTCTTAATGCAATAATAGATTGATTTATTGCACCTTAAGGGCGTGAAATTATAGCTTGAAAGATTGTTCACATGTTGTAATGAGGATTGAAAATTGATTGCATGTGGGGTTCCCATTAAGGTAGATACTATTACAATTAAAAGACTTCCTAACTTGAGTACAATGTGTGTCAACTTTAGCATGTATTTAGTTTTGCATGTGGGGTTCCCACTAAGGTAGATACTATTACAATTAAAGGACTTCCTAACTTGAGTACAATGTGTGTTAACTTTAGCATGTATTTAGTTTTGAAATTTAGATTATAATAGAAGGTTGTTAGATGCAACTATAAACATGACATATGTAGCTTAGATTGAAGTGTGAGAAAATATGAAAGTATCAAGTTATATACTGAGAATTTAACATCGATTAGTCAACAATATTAAACTATTTGTGTGATTACTCAATTTCTTATTTGAATACTTCATTGTGTAGTAGATTTGTTGATTAGGGTTGCAAGCCCAACAAATTGGTATTAGTGACAGGTGTGATGAAGATTGTTATTATTGTGATCAAGATGTGGTTCCAAATATTTTATTTGTGATGGAGTAACTATGAAGATTAGAATATTAAACATTCACATACTAAAAGATTGATAAGTTGTTTGTGTATGCATATGTTGTTAAGAATGATTAGATGTTTCTTTACACTATTGAGAAAATTTTTAAATTGTTTGGTACCTCAAATAATTGAGATATATTGTTTGATTGGATGACGGGATAGTTGGTTGCATATTAATGCTATAATATATTGATTTGTTGCATCTTTGGGCATGAGATTAGAGTTCAAATGATTGCTCCAATGCTATAGTGAAGATACGATGATTGATTTTTTGTGGATTTCTCATCAAAGTAGATATTTGTTAAGAGTTTAGCTGAAACTCAAACTCAAAAAATGTTTAATTTGAGTAGAAAGAGTGTTAGTTTGACTACGCTTTTAATATTTGTATTTCTAATTTTAGAGTTTCAATTATAATAAATTGTCTAATTTTAATGTGAGTTATAATAAAAATTTGTTAAATGTTTATTATAAATATGGGATAAATAAATTAGACAAAAGTATGAGAAAAGAGACAAGAGTAATTGAATGTGCAACAAGAAGTGTATGTCTAAAAGAAAACTTTGTTATATATTCTAATTCTTTTATATTATTAATTTTTTCACTTGTAGGACTAGGCATTGATTGACAGAATCACATCAAATTGTTTAAGTGATTGCATGATTTCCCTGTTTAAATATTTCCCTTATACATTATATTGATTAATTAGTGATGAAAACCCAACAAATTTATATTAAAGACAGGTGTGATGAAAACTATTATTAGTGTCATTATAATAGAATAAAATATTTTGTTTATGATGGAGGGTTCATGATAATTGGAAGTTCAAAAAAATTATATATCAGATTATTGATTGGTTGTTTGTTACATATGCTGGAAAGATTGATCAAATGTTTCCTCACATTATCTAAAAAATTGATAGAGTGGTTGGCACCTCAAAAAATTAAGACATTGTATTTAATTGATTGATTAGATAGTTGGTCACATCTTATTACAGTAATAGATTAATTGGTTGCATTTCAAACGCAAGTAACTAGATTTAATTTGATTGTTCACATGCTACAATGAAGTTTAAAGGTTGATTGCTTGTAGAGTTCTCCTCAAGGTGGATATTACTAAGATTTTGGCGCAAACCCATAATAAAAAGTGTCTAATTTAAGTAAAAAGTGTGTTAATTTGAACATATTCCTAATGTTGGAGTTTCTAAATATAATAGATGTTTAATTCTATTGTGGGCTATAATAAATGTTTGTTGAATGTTCATTATAACTTAGATTAAAATGCGCAAGAATATACAAATATTAAGTTATATAATTAAAACTCATGAGGGTTTAAATGTGTTAGAAGTGAATGTTTAAAATATGAATTTTCTATATATATATATATATATATATATTTGTATAATTGTTTTCTCTGCATTGATTAGCCAAACCACATTAAATTATTCTAGTGATTGTCTAATTTCTTATTTGACTATTTCCATTACGTATTGTATTTATGATTGGAATTTAAAAAAATTAACAAGTTGGTATCAAAGACAAGTATGATAAATATTATTGGTGTCATCAAGATAAAGTTAAATATTTTGTTCATGATGGAGTAATTATAAAAAAAATAAAAGATTATGTAATCCTATATTAGAAAATTAATTTTCTAATTTCATTGATTATCACTAAATTTCATGGGTTAAAACAAATTAGTCACAAAACTCTACTTTATAACCAAAAAAAAAAATTGAACTTTTTGAAATGTATCGTATACAATTACTCAAGTCTAATACAAACTCTCAATATGGTGAAAATGCTCGTGTGGCACACACATCATGCCCATAGTGCCAACTATCTCTCTTGTGTAGCCTATGTTGTACCATGGCAACATACGTTCATCTTCATTTTTTTTTTTGATGTGGCGCAATGTTGATGACCCTGCAAGTGTACGAGATCGCAATAGTAATAACCGGTGAGACCGGATATCGTCCTCAGGAAACATATAAAAAATCAACTATCTAAAAGCCCAATTTCAAACAACATTGATGTGGATAAGTACAAATTTCGAGGACGAAATTTATTTTAAGGAGGGTAGGTTGTAATACCTAAAATTTTAGTGTTGTAATACCCAAAATTTGAGTTTTAAAAAAAACATTGTTCAAATATACGGTTACTGTTCACAAATACGGTCACTATTTTGTCGGCAGACAAAATAAGGTTTGGTGGTTACTATAGCTACAGTAACAACTATTTGTAATTGTGCGATTTCGTCTTTTCTGCCAAAAAAATCTATATAAACCCCCTTCCCCCCATTTTGAAAATTTATTCCAGCAAGAAAGAAAAAATTTCTTTGCTTGCTCTCTTCTCTTTTCTTGTTCTTCAGCTGTTTTAGACAGCAAATATAGTAGTAGGAAGTGGAAAAGCCCAGGTTCTGCATAGCAGTAGTGAAGATCTACTGTTGGGTACCTCTTTTGAAGCAATTGGAGGATTTTTTTCATCAAAGCAAGTATAATCACTCTGCTCTAGTATCTATTTAAGATTAGAGATGTCGTTATTCATTTCAGTATGCGTACGGAGTCTATTGTTCATATATACGGTACTATTCACTATTACTATTTAGCACTGTTCATATATACGGTATTGTTCATACGGTACTGTTCATGGGCATCAATTAAATCACATTTTCAAAACGTAGAGCTTGAAGACTGTTGGTCAAAGACTCGAAACAAGCTGAGATAATACTGTAAGGATTCAGAGAAATACTACTGAGGTGGAAGTGATTACTCTACTGTCTAGTATTATTTAAATTTTAATGCTGAATATGTGATGTTTGCCTTGTTTGAATGCCTAGAAATATGCAAGGTTATTGACTAAATGATTTGTGAAAGATTTTCCTTTATTTTTAATTTATATTATTTATAACCAAGAGAGTATGCTCTATAGTTGTGTCTTATACGATCTTCTACATCAGAAATCAACAGTCATTGTTTTCACTTATGAAAATATTGATTTATGATGTCATGATGATTGAATGTTTAATTATTAATAAAATATTTATTTTATTATGCTCTATTCACAAAAATAAGATTAAATAAAGATTTCAACCACGTATCAGTGCGGGCACGAATGTCCGTGTGTACTCCATGCAAAATTAGAATTGGTTGTCAGGATTGACACTTGAATGAACTGGGTTTCAGAAATGATCCTAGAGAAGGGTTTAAGTTTCAGAATTGATCTCTCTCCCCAGATCTGGAACACAGAAATTAACCCCTTTCGGTCTAATTGACAACTGTTGATAAATAAATGTTTGAAACGCCTAATGGATGATAAGTGTTTGCATGTTCAGTGTTTGTTTTAAATAATGCTATGGATGTACTGTGTATGATCCACTGGACTCTTAAGCTCACCCAATCATTTTTTTTAGGTAACAATTGAAGACATCGCCCCAACAAATCAATTTAAATTAATAACAGTGTGCTTCATAGTATGAGGATAGTAGAAAATGAATTGTATTGTAGGGCTTCTGACCCACTATATTTGATCATGTCAGATGTCGATAGTATTTTTATTATCAAAAGATGGCTATGGAGCCCACAGAATTGTTCATAACTCTGATCATAAATTAATGTTTTCAGTTATTTTGAAATACTAAGATTATCATGTTTCTGTTGTATTTATACTCTATACCTTGGGATATGATCTGATGAAACTAATAGATGTGATAAATGATGAAAAGAAAAAGTAATATCCCCAGCTCTCAGATAGAAAGCAGGATTGACTGCACTCGAAAGAAATGACGTCTCAAGCTACGAGACAACCACGCCGCCTATGACGTATGTGAGAAAGATCGGAAGCTGGGGTGTTACACCCACTCACAGAAATCCTTTCCTAATACCTAAGTACACAAACCCTCTCAATTCTCTCTTCTTTCTATCTTCTACTTAAGTCAAACTATAGTCAGGATCAGTGGTCTTACTTTTAGGTTGTAATGTGGTCGGACTCAAGGTACAAGTGCAATAGAAATTTAAATCTGACTCAAGTGTACACTCATAGCAATAATAACAACCTATTTTGTTTAATTTTTTCAATATAGCTTGATCCTTTCTTTTTAAGCCTTTGTATTTCTCGTTCATGCTCATAACTTTGTCTTCATAGCTCCCCCAAACTTATTTCATCATGTGCACTCCAAATTGTATTCACATGTACACTCATACAAAAGTAAAAAGTTTAGCTATCATTGACAATACTGACATACTAAAGAAATAAATGTAACTCTTTTTTATCTTCTTTTTTTCTCCTTTTTTTCTTTTTTTTTTACCAAACAAAATAAAAGCTGAAACAAAAACTGGAAACATATGTATTTCAATATTAGCATCCCCTCCTTCTTTCACATAATCAAAATAGGCAGTATTAAAATCATGAATGCATACAAATAGGTCCACCGGAGATATTCATACAAGGATAGAGTGTTTACATATATAATGTTTAGGTTCATAACAAGAAAACATGTTATAAGGCTCCGAATTGGCTACAAAGGATTATAAATGTTGGCATCGGCCTTTAGGCTATGACTCAAACAATGATGACCTACTTCATTTCCCTTCTATAGTCATTCCTAAGCAGTGTTCAAGACAAATTTGATTATTTCAAGAGTTTGTGAAAAATTCTCTCCACTTGTGGTTTGGTTTCTGCTCCTCACTTTCCTCAGTTTTCGGAATCTCAAACTACCTAAGACTACAAGGTTTTGTCAAGATCAAACTTCAAATAAACCAAGCACACAGACTGTTAGACAGTACCCTAATTCTTTGTCTCATCATGCTAGAGGAACGTTACAATTTCATAGGTTACTCAGTAACAAATTATTCATTTATTTATTTTTAATTTTTTTTCAAAACAAACTATCCTAAATGCTTCCTAAAATGCAAAATGCTTTCTAAAATGCATCTAACAAAATGTAAATATAATGAAAGAAAATTGACTAAAATTTACAAAAACTGACCTTGTTTGCTTTGTTTTGCTATGTGTTGAAGCATTACACACATACCCCCAAACTTGAATCATGCTTTGTCCTCAAAAGCACGTAGATATGTATACGTGGGAAGAATAACACAGCACACATGCATTCAAAGAAAAAGAAGAAAATTAGTCTGGAAGTTATGTAAAAATAGATTTGCATTGTACAAGTGAGACCATTTGTAACAACCCGTAATTTTTATGACATATAAATTAATTTAAATAAAGGTAAATGTGTATAACTACACGTATTTGTACGGACCACTCGTGTACATACGTGGTAATTATATACAGGATTACTAATACAAGTTACGTTT
>JAJIYU010009476.1:0-16965 GCA_030144865.1 Tinospora cordifolia | reverse complement strand
TCTTATTTTGTTCGTAATTATTATATAAATAATAATAACTTAACTATAATAAAAAGAAAGAGAAATTATAGAACACTTAAATTATTAGGGACATAAAAAGACCCTTAAAAAATGTGTCTAATTATTAGTGAATATTAGTAGTAAATGGAGAAATTATACGCTATAATTATTATGTAGATAAAAAGCTCTAGGACGATTGTTGCGACGAAAGAGTAGGAAATCGCCAAGAATTCAGGTGGGCATGATTTTCTCTCTCACATGTATTATGCAGATTTAAAATTCAACACATTTGTTTGAATAGATTCTAGGTTGTTAACATCTTTAGAAAATTTGAATTAAATTGTTGGTATTGTTGAATGTTGTGTGATGACTGGTTTCTTGATCATGGCATGTTTTTATATGAGACTATGCGTATGGATTTCATCGTTTGATCATTTATTTACCATGTCAATGTTGGATATTATTTGTTTTGCTTGTTATTATATGAATGATGTTGTGGTGTGATTGAATCAACTGTATTAAACTAAAACAAGACGAAGGTTTATTAAGAATCCACGTACCGGTGCGATTGTCGAACAGAAAGTCGGATCATAGGTATTCCCACCCTGGAGCTGCTTATGTCAGCTCGAAGTCTTTGGGAGATGACACGACTCCGTGGTTAGTATCTCTCTCGGACTGTGATGCTGAGACATGATTGATTTTAGATGGTACCATCTAAGGCCTCTATGATTATGACTGTATTGGATCGCAGAGAGGCATCTCAACCCTCTTTCGGTCTTAACAACAACCCAAAACCAAATAAATATTTGAAACGCCTAATGTTTGAAAGTGCTTGTAATGTTTTGGATTGGGTCTATATAATGCATGCGATGTGTAGGGATGATCCACTGGGCTTTCGAGCTCACCCATTATATTTTTCAGGTACATTTGGACGTAGGAGCTATTGACCACGCCAGAAGACCCGCACTATGATGTGGACACCTCATGGGGAGGTCGTCAGGGATAGTTTACTGAAAGGTTGAGCTTTATGTATTTCACTGAAATCTTTTTTATATAATTATGTTGTTTTAATACAATTATTTTATCTTTAAATGACTTTATTTATTTAATGATTTCAGTCTAAATGAATGATTTTAAGGATTCCGCTGCAATATTGATAAATTTTGTTGAATTATCATGTAAATATTTTAGAATCCTTCGATTTCACAAATGATTACTAAAATATTGACTTAAGAGCTAATATAAGTTGAACTGTATTTTAAAGAAAAAGATTTTGACAGAAAAGAACCTTGCATAGCATCTCGGTTTTCATCGAACAACGATTCACACGTGCGGCAACACGTGAACGGATGTCCGGTTGAAAATTGGGGTGTTACATTCTTCTTCAAGATTTCAAGCTTTTCATCCTCTTTTAGTTAAAATGTAAGTGTTTTTCTTTGATTTCTCATTAGTTTCTTGCATTTGTTTTAGTGTTTAGATGATTTAAGTATGTTTTGTGTGTTATCTCATGCTTTCATGGTGATTTTGCTTGATAACTCATATTATTCTCTTCTTGACTCTGAAAATGCTACTTATTTGATTCATTTGTGCACTAAGATTTGCTCACATCCATGTTCATGAGTAATTTAAGGCTTTAGATGTGTTGTTTCATGAAATGAGGTGTCTTTTCATCAGATTTTGTATGTCATTCACCATCAGAAGCAATTCTAGATTCAATGTTTCATGTGTATTGAATGAACTTGATGCTATAACACTTAGACCATGCATTAGAACTATATGTTGAGTCTTTTTTATTGAATGGTTGATGTGTTATTATATATGAATCTTGTTGTTTTCCTTGCTTTTAATCTTTGTGTTCGCAGGCCTCCAAGAATGAAAATGCCTGCTTCTAAAGGGAAGCAACAAGCACCTCCTCCTCCATCCTCTGATAGGAATCGATTCAGAACAACAAATGTTAAATAGTGATTCAATATCATCCGTTGCAACAGACATTTGATTCTTGAGAGAGGAATCATGCTGATAAATGAGGAGTGTGCATTGGGCATCGATACTATTATAGCTACCAGAAACTGGGGAAAGTTGATTCAAGCACCTGGCAACGCAGTGGTTTTAATAGTGCAAGAATTCTATGCCAACGCCCTTGATAGAGAAGGCACATCTGTTTGGGTACGGGGCAATTGGGTGCCATTCAATGCTGTAGTGATTAATGAGGTCTACTTTCTTCCCGCAGACTCTCCGGATGACTACTATACTTTGCTACCAAGATTTGATCCGGATGAGGTTCTTCGGACACTATGCATTGATAGGGCGTGATGGATTTGCTACAACAACAAGCCCATCAATCTCATGAAGTCTATGTTTAAGACAGAAGCAAAGGTTTGGCTATACTTAGCTTGTGCAAATCTACTTCCTTCATTAGCCATTAACAGAGTGACAGTGGAGAGAGCAGTGTTAGTTTACTGCATCATGAAGGGACTCTCGATTAATATTGGGGCACTCATCTCTAGTTCTATCAAATCTGCTATAGATAGAACTAATGCCGGTCTGTCACACCCTACTCTGATTACTGAATTATGCAAATGAGCAGGGGTCATTTGGGACAAGTCAGAGCCTTTATTGAAGATGAAGGATCATATTGCGGTGAAGATGCTCACATCATCAGCTTCCAAGAGGCGTGGGGCCTCTGCTCCTGCCTCCGTTCTTACACGCCCTGCGGTTGCCCCTAAGTCTTCTTCAGCCGCAGCTGCATCTCTGTCTACTATAGAGCACACTATGATGCACTAGATGGCATACATGACCGAGTGGATGCACTGTAAGGACCCAGATATGGCAGTAGGTTTTCCTCCTCCCCCTTGTGTCGTGCCTTACATGGAAATGATTTGTTGCGTACCTCCAGTACAGCCTCCTCTGCTAGTGGTCCCTGCAGAAGATAATGATGATGATGATGAGGATGGTGGTGGTGATAATTTCAATGACTTTATTACATAGGATGAAGTTTTTGGTGCAGATCTTTGAGCACCGTGGTTTTTTATGCTTATTTTGTTTTTCTTGTGTCTATTTTGGAAAATCACACTTTTGTATCTTTATGTTTCCTATTTTTTTTTCTTTTTCTTCTGTTAATGCTTTATTTCTGATTGTCAGTTCACTGGTCCAATGCTAATCTATATTTTTCCATAATTTCCAGACTAATTTTTTCTTTTTTTTCTTTGAATGCATGTGTGATGTGTTACCCTGCCCATATTTACGTCTCTATGTACACTTGAAGACAAGGCAAAATATAAGTTTAGGGCTGCGCATTGAAGAAATTCTTCTTCAAAGCCATTTTAGGTCAAGTTCATGTCAGGTTTATTTTAATTTTTTTAAGGTTTATATTTTTTTATTTACATATTTTGTGTGCATTAATACTTCTAAATTGCATATATTTTTGGCATATCACATGCATAGCTATGTAAAGTCTCTCATGACATTTAGATATTAGGATTGTTTATTTCGTGATAATTCATAAGCACATTAGTTAGGTCATGAGCATATAGAGCATATGATGTCACTTAGGCTAGAGTCATGCCATATTTTTGAAAATTTTCACTGAGCAACCTATGAAATTGAAAATTCTTCTAATGTGATGAGACAAAGAACTAGGGTACTTTCAAACAGTCTGTGTGCTTAGTCTAAAATTTGACCTTAACAGATCTCTGTAGTCTTAGGTAGATTGAGACTTTGAAAACTGAGAAAGTGAGGAGTAGAAACCAAACCACAAGCGGAGAGAACTTCCCACAGATTCTTAAAATAATCAAATCGGTCTTGAACACTGCTGAAGAATAACTATAGGAGGGAAATGAAGTAGGCCATCATTGTTTGAGTCATAGCCTGAAGGCCGATCCCAGCATTTCTAATCTTTTGTAACCAATTTTGAGCCTTATAGCTTGTTTTCTTGTTATAAACCTAAACATTATATATAAAAACACTCACTCTATCCTTTTATCAAAATCTCATTTAACCTATTTGTGTGCACTCATGGTTTTAATATTGCCTACTTTGAATCATGTGAAAGAAGGAGGGGATGCTAATATTGAAATACATATGTTTTTTAGTTTTTGTTTCAGCTTTTTTTTGAAAAAAAAAAATTACATTTATTTCTTTAGTATTTCAGTATTGTTAATGATAGCTGAACTTTTGACTTTTGTATGAGTGTACATATGATTACAATTTGGAGTGCATGTCCTGAAATAAGTTTGAGAACTATAAAGACATGGTTGTGAGCATGAACGAGAAAAACAAAGGCTTGAAAAGAAATGATCAAGCTATATAAAGAAAATCAAACAAATTAGGTTATTATTATTGCTATGAGTGTACAGCTGAGTTAGATTTAAAATTCCTATTACACTTGGACCTTGAGCCAGACCACGTTACAACCTAAAAGAAAGACCATTGATCCTAATTATAGTTTGACTTAAGTAGAAGATAGATAGATGAGAGAATTGAGAGAGTCTGTGTACTTAAGTATTTGGATCTGATTTCTGTGAGTGGGATGGTACCTGCAAATCACTTACAAAATCTAGGAGGATTGAGATACTAACAGATGAAAGGGTGAAGTTGAGAAAGAATAGAGGATGAACTGAAAATCTAGACAAACTGAATGGCCCTATGGGAGTGTTGATGAGTCATAAGCTATAGGAATAGAAAATTGAGGTTACAATGATGAGTGAAAAAGAATTTAAATTCTATATCGTATGACATGTTAATTTTAGATTAGAATCATTGTTCGGGGACGAACAGTAGTCTAAGTTTAGGGGTATTTGTTAGTTGCATAGCAAACTAACATTATAATAGGCAAAATGATGCATTTTATAGGAAATAAGAGAAAATGGAAGTAAAGAATTGCATAATTAGCAATAGTTGCATGTAGTTAGGGATTTACATTGTTTAATGACTTTTAAGCCTTGTTTTCTATAGTTTTGATATTCTTCTATAAGAAAATAATGTCTGGGAAAGGAATTGCATGTATTGTAGGATATAGGTTGAAACACACAGAAGAATGCATTAGAAGAAGGCAAATAAGAGATGGAATCAAGAGCAAATACCAGAAGACTGCGGTCCAAGAACTGAAGACAGCAGTAACAACAGAAGAACAGAACCAGCACATATTGCACTGGTGACCGCGGTCTTTAAACTGGAAACTGTGGTCACCAAAATGTAATTGGCACAGAGATAACACAGACTGTGGTAGACAGAATGTGAGAATTCCTGGGTTTTGACATCAAATTCATGGACCACGGTCACTGACCGTAGTCACTCGATTGTCTAGCGAGATTTTCGTATTTTTTTAGGTTTTTTTTAGTGCGGGACTATAAATAGAAAAGGGTAATTAGAGTCTGGGAGACCGAAGATCGAAGAAAAAAATCACTGTGACGGTTATTAGGGCATGAAAGACTAGATTTTTATTGAGAATTGAAAATTGTTAAAGAGATTTAAGTATGTATGGCTTCTTTGAATTTAATTTGATGATTTCCTTTGAATTCATGTCTAGTTAATCAGTTTTATTGTCTGGGATGTGATGTTCAAAGCATGGTTTGTAATATCTAATTGTAGTTGCTGAATTATAGATTCTATTCCTTATTGTGTAGACTTAAAGCCTTATGTCTACTGGCCATAGATGTATTGAACTTAATACTTTGGTCTATCTCGGGAGAGAAGCCTAAAGGGTGGATATCACAATTTGGACTTAGACCGGTTGATTAATCGGGAGATTGTTGACCAATCTAAGGAGTTGCACAGGGATTGTTGAACTAAACACATAGATTGTTAAGTGAACGCCTCGGAAGAGGGTTTGACAAAACAAATCTAGTGAGTGTTGAAATACCTTGGGAAAGAATTTCAACCATTGATGCTATAGCTCATAGATTAGCTAATTCATAACTACAACGATGATTTACAAACTAAGCAGCGACATTCACTATCCTAGACATATTTATCTATTGAATTCTTAACATTAACAATTATCTTTGTTTAGCACAGTTTCTAGAGTTAAAAATTAATTCAATTACATCCAATCTAGTCTTGATAAAACTGTGATCAATAGTAAACAAGGTATTAGAAAGCAAAAGCAACCTTTTTTTCGTGAGGACGATACCAGGTCTTACCGGTTATTACTACTGCGATCTCGTACACTTGCGGGGTTGCCAACAGTGACACCGTGGGGCCGCGCGCGAAGACGACACATACCCATTCGTTCGTTCGGTGTGAGATGCCGGGTCATCTGTTCGTCCACCGAGAGCTGGAGGCCATGTGGTTCGATTTCCTTTCTCCTTCAACCTCATGTTTCAAACCTTTCTTTTAAATAGGTTATAAAGTCAACACTAGAATGTACAATGACATCAAATTACTCATTTCTTTCGGTAGATGTGAAATTCATTAAAAATGCATGCAGCGGAATTCAATTCGTACATAAATCCATAGTGAATTCATAGTTCGCCAAGTGAAATACTTCGCAGCGGAATAACATTTCAAATTCATTTTCAAAAGCATGGTATGAAGATAAAACATGGCCCAATGGGCCTAAGTCCCAAAATAATTAATTTACATGTGAGACAGTTCAAGATAAAAGAGGGCACATGCCCAGTTCAATTTAAACACTAAAACATTATTTACAACAAAATGGTATAACGATAAACTCAAATAAAACTGAACAAAAACTGTAACAACCTCCCAGCAAGGTCACTCCCCAAAAAGATAGCCCGTGTGCTGACTTACTCCTGCGGTGTCAATGATCACCTGTAATTAGAAAAGTGGGATGAGCTCAAGAGCCCAGTAGATCATTCTTATACATCACTAGCATTATACAAACCAAAATACAAAACATGCAATCGCTTTCATTACATTAGGCGTTTCACACAATTTCTTGTTTTGTTATCATCAAAAATCGAAAGAATCCATAACCCTTAGTATCCCCTGTATGGTCCGAGAGCGAATCCGGGGGTAACGCCCAAGGGCCGGTTACCTTCGGGACCACAATCTAAGGATGGAAGTACGCAGTGACTCTCCAGCATACTATACCTCCCCATCCCAGTGCGTACAAGTTTAGCCAAAGAAATCGATCACTTACCAAACATGGTCTGTTATTCTCCGAGTCCAGGATTCCTCCGTACCCCCAAATCCCTATGGACCCTATCCTACATAGAGACCAGAAATATAGGCTCCTCCCAAACGCGAGTCCTGACCAAACAAGTGTTCGTTCAAAGACATTATCAGTCTCTAACCTATGCCCTAAAGTCTTTTCAATTTATTTATGATCCATTGTGCCTTTGAAACAACAATTGGTCTCTACATAGACCTATAATCGTGGTGTTCAACTCCATTGCATTTCTTGTGACGCCATAGTTCCCGAATCAGACTTGTTCCCGAGTAGGAATCAACCTTCCAAGACATCTTCCTGAAGTAGGGATCAAACCATTAGGGACAGTGCACCTTCTAAGAATGGCACCAACCCTCAAGAACAACTCTGTAGGGCCAACCCATCGGGGCACTCTTTCTAAAGAAGGCACCAACCATATGAGGACCACTACAATGATAAACCATTAGGGGTACTTCTTCCAAGAAAGGCCACTAACCTTCAGGGTACCCTCCTCAAGAAGAGATCAACTATCAGGAACACCCCTCAGTAGTCAAGTTACACCTGTAATCAGTGACTCAGGTACTCTAGCATCACTTCACTTTTACCTAAATCTCTACCAATATTACCCTTTTTCAAAATAAACTTCTTGAATTTACCGGATATGATAATTTTAACACCCCAATTTTCGGTCGGACCTCCGTTCACGTATTGCCTCATGTGTGGATCGTCGCGCGTTGAAAATCGAGATGCTACTCAAATTTTTCTTCAATCAAATTCTTTTTCTTCGAACTTAAGTTCATAATCATTCATTCTCAAGTAAAAGTCTATATGGATGTTCTATACCAAACGATATATCAAAATAATTTTTCAATACATTTACCAGATTTAGTAACACAATTCATACATAATACAGCGGAAATACTTAAAACTGGTATTAAAACAAAAATCTTAAATGAAAAATATTATTTACAAATTTAATCAACTGAATCTAAAATAAAATGGATACATGAAATCATTTTGAAAAGGTTAACAAAATATTATTTCCAATACCACCTATCCCAGACTACCTCCTCGTGAGGTGTCCAATCAAAGTGCAAGTTTTCTGACGTAAGTTTTCGTATTCTAAATCCATGTGAGAAATGGGAGTGAGCTCGAAAGCTCAGTAGATCGATCCTACACATCACATACATTATACAAACCCAATCCAAAACATTACAAACACTTTCAAACATTAAGCGTTCAAATATTCAATTGTTTTAGTCGGGGACTAACACTAAAAGAGGGTTGAGATGCCTCTCGGTATTCCCTGTGTTCCAATCAAATCTCAGAGGGTTCAAAAAACTATCTAAAATCAATCGACACTCACATCACAGCCTAAGAGAGAGTACTTATGCAACTCGTACCATCTCCCAAAGACTTCAAGCTGTCACAGTTAGCTCCGGGTGGGAATACCTATGATTCACCTTGTAGCTCGACAATCTCAAGCAGTGACATTAGGAGATGCCACCTCGATCTGCTTCAGGCTCGTCAATCTTACCGGTACGTGGGTTCTTAATAAACCATCATCTTATTTTAGTTTTGCAAACAGTCTCAATCACATCAAGCATTGCACAATACACTAGAAAAATAATTCAACTATGCATGCAAGTTAACATGATAAGGTGCATGAATAAATAATAAGATCTAGATGCATAAGTTCCTAGTCATGTATGCCCTATTTGAGTAAATCCAAATGCAAGATCATGTCATAAACTAATTTTGCATGGATTAAATAATTCATCATACAACACAAATCATTCAAATAAGCCAAATAGTTTCAATCCATTTCCTAATAAAATGCTAATAACCTAGAACTATTCACACAAATGCTTTGAATCTTAAATCCATATAATACATATGAGCAAGGAAGTCACGCCCACCTAATTTTGCCGATCTTCAAGGCTCCTTGCTTTCCTTTGAGTCATTCGGTACTTTAAAATTGTATAGATCTGAAATATAACCACTTTCTAAGTTCTTTAAATTTCCTCAGTTTGAAATTACAATTTTAATAATTTACTTACAAGCCTTTTTGTAGCTTTTGACTTCTAATAACTTCATCTTCGAAAGTTAAATAATTTAGTATTATCATAATTAATATAATTACGAACAAAATAAGACTTCTAAATGACCTATGTTTAGTTTACAATCTACCCCCCTTAAATAAAATTTTATCCTCGAAATTTGTGTCGGGTTAACTCATGTTGTCAATCAATCCGTGTTTCTCAAAACTCATCATGCTTCCGCTCCACTACTCTAATCCTACATAGAGAATCCTTTCATATTCTACTAGATCATAATTCTCAGATTCATAAATACAACTAGGGTATTTATCCACCCTCATTAGATTTATTGTCTTGCAATGCTACCGATGTGATTCCATTTCTTCTCTAAAAACATCCTCTATGGAGCAGGTAAAAGTTCTTCAAGTCTTTCACATAGCTAAGCTAAACTATCATGGACACCACTTCCTAACTTTGAAACTCACCTCTTCAATTGTTATTGATAATCTTGGAATAATGTATGTCTTATTTCCAGTGGAAAATTGTGAATGTAACTTTCTTTTGAACGAGTGTTGAGAAGAACTACAGATCCCAACTTTTGACATAGTTTCGTACCAGAGCTGTGATATTCTACCTCATGTATCCTACGTGACCTCCATAACTTTTTCATAAAAGAATTTGGAAACTTATTAACAATCTAGAGTATACTCTCACCCGAGGTAGACTTGAGTTGTTCAGACATTTTCATTTTCTTCATCATGTAATCTCGTAGTTTATGTAATGAACAACTATAGCCTTTTAGTTAGAGTTCTCACTACAAGCTCTACCAAATGTATTGGCTCCCAGCTCTTAAAGTCTGGTCAACCATTTTTGCTATTGTCTATCATAACTAATTAATCCAGTTGTGGCACCTACTTAATCATAATTGTGATATCTTAGGGTTGTTACCACTTGCCCCCAATTCTAAGGTGATCTCTAATATCACTCTCTCGGAGATCTCAGCTATCCTTTCTACTATCACTACTCTGTTCTAGCTTGTTTATACTCTCATCCATGTACGCTTAACTGTAGAGTTCTGATGGGATCTAGTGCATTGTTGCTGGTATGATCGCACCCCTTATTTTCTTATTCTAATTTATCGAGATGCGACTAACACAATCCTTTACAATAGTGTCTCATTTCTATTCTAATAGTAAAATGGTGGCAAGCTCTTGATGTCTATTTTAAATATATACGTACACATGTTTGAAACCCATGATCCTATGGTACTTGATTCGAGCGATAAGGGCATACACTATAGTCATGAACACATGTCTCCCTCTCTAGGAGTGTGGTTCATCTGAGTTTAACTTTCATATAGCTGGGTCGTGATCCCCCTGTTGTGACTACTGAAAATCTAATACTAACGCTCTACTAGGAAAATCTCGAGCCAAGTGTCCAATTTGATTACAAACACAACACCACCCTAGTTTTTGGGCCTAGTCTGTCGAGACTGTTGCCCATTAATCATCTGACAATCCCGAGTATGGACGCCTCGAGATTCTTGCCCCTATTGTTTGCGTTGTTTCCTTTTGGGGCCTCCCGAAATTTGCTCTGACTGTGTCCTCTTATGCTTGTTCCTGTTCTAGGTCATTCTCAATTGTCTTCCACCAATAATATACCGGTCCCATCAACTAGTACGCTACTAACATCACCCTTCTAAGTCCAGTCACTTCCATAGCATTCAGATGTTGATTCGTTTCAGTGAGCCACCTTTCTACTGCAAAGGGATCAGTTATGACTTCAAAAGTACTAGGTCGCAACATCTGGAATTCATTCAACAAATCTCGTTACTCCTTGTCACAAATGACTTATCTATTTTGTGGCCCTGTATCTGTAGGTCTATTCATCTGATGAGTCTGAGGTTGTAACCGCATCTGAGGTTCTAGTTACATTGGTGACTGTACCAGTGTCCAAGTAGGCACCGACAGTTGTGGTAATGTCAATGACTATAGAGTCCTCACCTAAAATCAATGAAAGTGTTTGTAATGTCAATGACAGTTGTGGTAATGGTTGTAGACTATAATATTTGAAAGTGTTTGTAACGTTCAGTAATATGATACACTGGGCTAGATTTGAATTCACCGGATATGATTTTCACTGAATTGAAGATTTCATTGAAATTGATTTTCACTAAAAAATGAATTTCGTTGGACTTGATTTCTCCGAAAAAATGAATTTTCTTGAATATGATTTTGAAAAAAGGTAGTACGAGTAGAGATCTAGGTAAGGGTGAAGTGATGCTAGAGTACCTGAGTTACTGATTACAGGTGTGACTTGAATACTGAGGGGTATTCCCAATAGTTGATCTCTTCTTGAGGAAGGTACCCTGAAGGTTAATGGCCCTTCTTTGAAAACGTACCCCTGATGGTTTATCTTTGTAGCGGTCCTCATATGGTTGGTGTCTTCTTTGGAAAAAGTGCCCCAATGGGTTGGCCCAATAGAGTTGTTCTTGAGGGTTGGTGCCATTCTTAGAAGGTGCACTATCCCTGATGGTTTGATCCCAACTTTAGGAAGATGTCCTTAAAGGTTGATCCCTACTTAGGAACTAGTCTAATTCGAGAACTCTAGCATCACAAGAGATGCAATGGAGTTGAACCCCATGACCATAGGTCTAGGTTGAGACTGAGTGTTTTCTCAAAAGTATAGTGGATCATAAATAAATTAAAAGACTTTAGGATATAGGCTAATGACTGATAACGTGTTTGAACGCACACTTGTTTGGTCAGGACCCGAGTTTGGGAAGAGCCTGTATCTCTGGTCTCTATGTAGGATTGGGTGCATAGGAACTTGGGGGTACGGAGGAAGCCTAGATTCGGAGAATGACGGACCATGTTTGGTGAGTACAACATGGTGGGGCTTGCGTCAGCCTTAGAACATGTCCATGGGTGCACGGTCGTGCTATGTTTAGCTAAAGGATCCGATTAAACATGGTAGGATATTGTAGTTATGGATATTGAGACATTTACGCCATTGTTTGGGTGTAATGTAATTTCGGGTGGAAGTCTGTGTGGAAGGGCGAGTGTGGGATGGGGCACACAGACCTAGAAACACAGATGGAAGCTTCGGGATTGCATTATGCTAGTGTGTATTGTTTGCTTGTTTATTGGATGACTATGTGTTATATATGTAGTGATTATTTTGAGTATTATAACCCAAATTCCTGGACTTAGAAATAGACGAAATGCTGCCGACTTAGAAACATAAACCGCTAGACAACCGAGACAAATCGAGAACTTAGAGATTATGCACCTAGAGTCACCCTAGCACGAGAAATGCGAAAGGGCATAGGTGGATAGGAAGTAGTGGTCAATGAGATAAGTTACGGTACCAGAAGAAATTAGAAGATGGATATACATAGATGTATACATACAAAATAAACGCTATTCTTCAACTTGACACGATTAAACCACAGAATGTGGAGTTAAATTCTTGACTTGTAGTCCATACTAAGGGGAAGGAGTAGATCTAGGAAAAACATGGTCAAAGAAGAGGTGAGAGATGAGCCTGTACTGGGTGGTGAGAGTGCATTGAGGGTGGCAGTGACCAGAGAGACTTTAGTGACCCCAGAATTTATAACATAAAATTTTTACAAAGTGCACTTGGAGATTGCTCCAAAACTTGTGGAACAAATGGTGAGGACTCTACAGTCATTGGCATTACCATAGCTGTCGGTGCCTACTCGGACACAAGTACAGTCACCAGTGCAACTAGAGCTTCAGATGCAGCGATAACCTCAAATTCATCAAATGGATAGGCTTACAAATACAGTGCCAGGGAATAGATCAGTCATTTGTGACTAGGAGCAGCGGGAATTGTTGAATGAATTCTAGAAGTTACGACCTAGCACTTTTGAAGGCGTGACTGATCCCTTTGTAGTAGGAAGGTGGCTCATCGAAATAAATCAACATATAAAGGCTAGGGGAATGATTGGACCTAGAAGGGTAACGTTAGTAGCATACTAGTTGATGGGATCGGCATATTATGGGTAGAAGACGATTGAGAATAACTCAAAATAGGAACAAGCAGTAAAGGTCAAGCATAAGAAGGCATAGTTAGAGAAAATTGTTGGAGGCCAAAAAGAAACAACATGAGCAACAGAGTCAACAATCTCGAGACGTCCATACTAGGGATTATCAAATGACTAATAGGCAACAGTCTCAATAGACTAGGCCAAAAAACTAGAGTTGGTTTATGTTTGTAATTAGACGGGACATTTAGCCCATGACTGTCCTAGTAGCGTGTTAGTATTAGACTCTCAATAGTCATAACAGGAAGATCACATCTTAGTTGCATGAAAGTTGAACTTAGACGAACCTTACTTCCAAAGAGGAAGACATGTGTCCATGACCATAGTGTATGCACTTATCGCTCGAATCAAGTACCATAGGATCATGGGTTTCAAACATAAGTAAGTATATATTTAAAATAGACATCAAGAGTCTACCACCATTTTACTATTAGAATATAAATGTGACACTATTGTAAAGGATTGTGTAGTAGCAACTCGATAAATGAGAACAAAAAAATAATGGGTGCGATCATACCAGCACTAATGCACCAGATGCCATCAAAACTCCACAATTAAGCGTGCTTGGGAGAAACTAGAAACAAGTCAGATCAGAGTGGTGATAGTAGTAATAATAGCTGAAGTCTCAAAGAGAGAAATATTAGAGGTTACTCTCGAAATTGGGGGCAAATGGTGAAAATCCTATAGCTAACAGTAACACCACTGGTGTGATTAAGTAAATGCAACCAACAAGATAGAGCACTAGCCATTGTACATTTTTTGTTCGTGGGGACATACGTAGTCTTGTTTGAGATCTTATCAAATGTAGAGAATAGAAGGAAATTTTTGTAAATTAACCATTTGATATATTCGAAGAGAACCCTCAGGTTAGGAGAACTCTTCTTTTGTCTGAGTTGAGTAGATGTTTGAACAGATATAAGCCAAACTTCCTAATACATCTCAGTTCATCCTTTATCATATGCAAAGAGGAAAACATCTACTATATATGGCCTGTGGATGAAGGAAAGTCTAGCTGATGTTGGTATTGCAACTCAATGTATTGTTCCAACAAGGGTTAATGATCAATACTTAACAAATGTTCTCCTGAAGATCAATGCCAAACGTGGTGGCTTAAATTCTTTGTTATCAGTCGAACAATCTTCTTCTAGTCCCCGGATCTCCAAGGCTCCAACTATCGTTCTTGGAATGGATATTTCTGGTCAGTATGATCTACTCTCTATTACTGCAGTAGTAAATTCTTGATAATGACCATTGATCTCTCGGTATAGGGCATATGTAAGAACACAATCACCTAAGGCTGAAATGATAGAATAGTATAATTAGATATGTGCCTATTTGAGCCATCTGTGCCATAAACCTATTTCAAAAAGCTACAGTGGTTCATCTCGAAAACTACCTGACTCAGAAAGTAATGGAAATGAAAATGTTGGAATAGTTCAAGTACGTCCCGGGCAAGAGCGTACACTAGATTATTAGTAAGTTTCCAAATCCTTTTATGGAAATGTCATGGATGTCACGTGTAATACCTGGATTAAAATATCATAGCTTTGTCGTCAACTGCTTTAGATGTTGTGAATTTGTAGTTTCTTCTCATGATTTATTCAGAAAGAAGGTTATGTTCAAAACCTTTCCACTTAAAATAGGACGTAGACTATTTCAAAAAAAATCAATAACCATTGAAGACGCACCGTTTGAGGCTAGAAGGTGGTGGCCATTACGTTTTTGCTTAGCTATGTGAAGGACTTGAGGAAATTTTTATTGATTATTAGGAAATGTTTTCAAAGAGGAAATGAATTCACATCCGGTGGCATTGTAAGATGATGAATCTAATGTGGGTAGATAAATACCCTAGTTGTACTCCTGAATCTGAGACAGATGATCTAGTAGAACATGGAAGGATTCTTGGGGTAAGATCAGAGTAGCGCAGCAGAAACGTGATGCGTCTTGAATAACACAGACTAATCGACAACATGAGTTAACCTGATACAAATTTCGAGGACAAAATTTCATTTAAGGGGGGTAGATTGTAACACTCCGTAACTCCGTGATCATGTCACGTCGTGAGTGGATATAAAATAAATAAATTAGTAAATTGAAAAAATCGATATTGGTTGAATTGAATTAGCTAATGATGATAATGAATGAATTAGTGTAATGTTTTAGTTAAATATTGACATAAACTATAAATTGATAGAATAGTCAAGTATCAGTCGATGAAATTATTAATGAGCTAAAATCCAAGATTTTTTTTTGAGATGAAAAAATAAGGCTTTAAAGAAATGCGTGGAGAGTAATTAAATTCAAATTTTGGTTTATTAGGTTAAATTTATTAAACTAATGTAATGTATACATGTACATGGATTCATATAATGAAATTTCATAGATGTGTAGTAAAAAAATAAATAAAATAAAATAAAATGTATATATATATATATATATATATATATATATATATATAACTGATTTAGTGTGTGTGACAACGAGAATTTGGGAAATGGGCAGTGGAATGAGAAGGAGTGTCGAAGAAGAGAGCCGACGGAGGGGAGAGTCTCAAATTATCAGGACAGCAACGGATTGAAGGAGAGGCTAACAGAGTGTCGATGTGGCGTGATTAACTTGAAGAAGAAGAGAATGTCGCGTTCGAACGAAGAGGTAGATGAAACAATTGAGATGGGACAGCTACTGGTGTGGGTATATGGTGAGCTGAACAGAGGAAGGAAGATGACCAGCTTTGTTGGTTTTGCAATCGGCTACTGCTGTTACATCGGGCGGTTGTTGCAGAACCATGAAAGGAAGATGCTGGCTATGCAGTGGAGATGAAGGAAGAGCCGAACCGTGTTATTGAAATGGAGATTGGGAGTAGTGCGAGCTGGGTGTGTGCGTGAGGTAGTTGCAGCTACTCTGCAACAAAAACAGAGAAGATGTCATGCTCTGTTTTGGAAGGTAAATGAGAGAAATGAAAACATAGGGTTGATGCTTTGGGGGGAGGAGGATGAAACAAAAACCAGAGAGTTCTGGTTGTTGTGTTGTTGGCCGAGAGACACAAATAGAGGAGAGGAGAGCATGGTTGGTTTGTTGCAGCTGCTGGCCATTGCAGATGCTGCCATTGCTGCTACCGTGGGCTGGTGGAGCGAAGAAAACGAAGAAGACAGGAACCAAGAAGCTGCTGGCCGAACAAATTACTGATGATGCTCTGTGTTGGAAGGTGAAAACTCGATTGCTATGTTGGATGAACTGATGAAAGAAGATAAAATTTGGAAATTTGTTTTGAAGACCGAATTCGGGACATTGAATGATTGAAGAAGAGCCAAAATCTGGTTTTTCTTTTACTGTGTCATTCAGCTGAGGGAAGAAGGAGACGGCTGCTTGTTGGGTTGGTTCGGCCGGCAATTAAAAATAGGGAAAGGGAAGACTCAAATCTCTAGTTGTGGATTCCTTTCTCTGGCTCGTGGTTGAATTGGGACACAAGAAGTGGAGCACGAGCTGATCTTGGTTGGAATTGCAGACTTTCCACCAAATTGTACTCTACATACCGGTCGGCTGGCTGGTTGAAGCAGAGGAGGTTTGTACATTTTATAGTACGGTTTACACAAAGGAAGGTAAGGAGTCCTGAAGATCGACGAAATCAGGTGGGTGTGACTTCCTTGCTCATATGTATTATATGGATTTAAGATTCAAAGCATTTGATTGGATAGTTCTAGGTTATTAGAATCTTGTTAGGAAATTGAATGATATTGGTTGGCTTA
>JAJIYU010009475.1:0-16974 GCA_030144865.1 Tinospora cordifolia | reverse complement strand
AGTAGGGGGGTTTATATAGGGCCCTCTTCCAAATAGTGTCTCTATCTTTCCAATGTGGGATTATCACTTCCTACATATGCCCACTTTAACATCTCACCAAATGAGATATTTTATTCACGAATGCCTTTCCTTTACACATATACTTCTCTATGGATATTACCATCGTACTAAACGAAATATTATTTTCATGAGTGCATTTAATTAATACTTTATACACATACTAAAAATACTATTTTCTTATTCAAATAGAGAAGCATATATTTACCCAACAATTCTATATGTCTAATATTAATCAATGTATATTCCTTTATACTCTATACTAACTAATTACCAATGACAAATATATATATGTGTTTATATATAAATATATACGTATATGTGTTTTAAACTCAAATTTCAGTTATTACGTCACTAAAATTTCAGGTATTACATGGAAAGTGTGTTAGACCTTGGGAAGATGCATGGAGTGTGCAGATCCCCCTCAAAGAAGAGTTTCCTCATCTGTATAGGATTGTGCATGGGCCCGAGGTGACTTTGTCCCAAAGCCCTGGGGGGGGGTGCATTGAGGGATATGGCAACATCGCGACGTGGGATTTGGGCTTTTGGAGGGCTCTCAAGGAGGAGGAAATTGAAGACCTGGCAGTTCTGTTGCATAGACTTGAGTCGGTTCTGCTCAGCTCCCACACTGACTCCTGATGGTGGACAAAAGAGGATTCTGGGAAGTTTTTGACGAGTTCTTGTTACACAGCCTTCTCAGCCGATGATGCAATGCCAAGGGATGAGATCCTGGAGCCTATTTGGAAAGCCAAAATGCCTATTAAAACTAAAGTCCTAGCCTGGTTAATTATGCTGGGACGTTTAAACTGCACTGTTCAGATCTAGAAAAAACTTCCTAGCTGATATTTATCCCCTTCTTCTTGTTGTCTATGTAGGGCTGCCGAGGATGATGTTCGTCATCTCTTTTGGGAGTGCAAGGTTTTGAAGGCTGTATGGTCTTCTTGGCAGCAACACCTTCCAGCCATGCCTTGCCCTCCTGATAGCACGAACACTCTTTCTTGGTTATTAGAATATACGGGTCCTTTGAAAGCTTATTAGTTTTTGGTGCTGTTTGCTATATGGGCTGCTGTGTGGGATGCTAGAAACAATAGTATCTTTTAGAATGTTTGTATTAATGTAAATAGAATCACTGATAGGTCGTATTACATGTTTGCATCTTGGGTCTCTCCGGTTAAGTTGGGTTTAGGTTACCCGTTTGGGGACTGGTTGCTCATGTGGGCTCCAATTTTGTATTCTCTGCGGTGGTGGTTGGGGTTCGGCTCCTTACTCCTCTTGTTCTTTTGTTTCGCTTTGATGATGGGCATCTCGTCCTTATTAATATAATTATGTTTCCTTTCAAAAAAAAAGTTACAAACGCAAAGTTTTATAAATGAAGAAATTGGTTAATATATAATATGTTATGGGCATTTTTAAAAATAAAAATAGCCAAATAACATGTTATAAAAATAAAAAAATATGTTTCAAAATCTCAAATCAAATAAAAAATAGTTAAAGAAAAGATAAAACTGTTTCTTTTTTTTTTTTTTTTTTTTTTGGAGAAGAAACTACAATATATATATATATATATATTAATAGAAGGTGGTGCTTGATGAGAAATTTGACACCAACCAAGCTACAAAGCGTAGAAAATGTTATACCAGTTTCTCAGCCAGTCCCCAAAGCAATACCCTTTGCTAAGTTTAGTAGGGATGGTCCAAGTGCAAAACAAGAGGATGGATCTTTCCCAAGTGCTAATTACAGATTTGCATACATCAGAAAACAACCAACTATTCCATTCCTTCCAAACAGAAAACCATATTGCAAACAGTATAATTCTCCTATAGTTAATAGTTTTGCTAGGTCTATTGTATTCCTCGCCCTGCCAATCTCCTCCTCGCAACATTAGTTGAATGACATGACACTTTTGCAGCCATTTTTGCCAGATTTCAGATAGAAAGCTGCAGTTGCTGAACAAGTGTTGCGTCGTCTCCTCGACTTGCCTACATAAACAACATATGGACAGCTGAAGATATAGATTGGGGAACTTTTTTTTGCATAGTTTCTATGCTATTTAACTTATTTAGGAATATTAGCCAAGTTAGGATCTTAGCTTTGCTTGGAGCTTTAGTTTTCCAAATTAAATGGGCGTGACGGAAGGAGGAGTGCGAGTTTCTGTTGCTGGTCAAATATCGAAAGAAAGATTTAATAGTAAAGAAATTGTCCTTATCCCCAATCCATTTGATCCTGTCTGGTTCCTTTGAGGGTTGAACGATCTATAGTAGGTTAATGAGGTCCATGACTCCTTAGACCTAGTCATCCTGAATATTTTTGCTGATGTGCAGGTTCCAAGCCTAGCTTCCTTTGTCCTCCTGTCCATTCTGGGTAAGGAACTCCGATACGGTAGCATTATGCTTCTCAGAAAGTCTGTAGAGAGTTGGGAATATGTCCTCGAGGCTGTCAATGTCGCACCATTTATCCTCCCAAAACTGAGCCACATCTCCTTTGCCTATTTTCCATCTCACTTGAGATTTGAATATAGGGTACAATGCTGCAATGGACTTCCACGATGATCTCTTGCTGCTCTTTCTATTAGCACCTACCTCCTTTCCTTGTGTTTGTTGTCCATAGATGCTTTTTATTATATAGGCCCATAGTGCCCTTGGCTGTTTGTACGTTCTCCACAACCATTTTCCCATTAGGGTCCTGTTTTAATTTATTATGTTTCCTAACCCAAGGTCTCCATTGTGAACCTCTTGGCACTCTCTGTCCCACTTAACCAAGTGCTAGCCCTTCTTCTTACCTTCTTGTTGCCATAGGAACCGTCGCATGGTCTGCTCAATTTTGTTAGCAGCTTCTTTGGGTATTTTAAACATGGACAGAAAATAAGTCGGATTGGCCTCCAAAATTGTTTTCAATAATAGTAATCTGCCCCCTCTGGACAAATAACTCCTTCTCCATCTTTCAACCCTCTTGGATATTGTTTGGATTATAGTATGCCAGAAATATGATTTATTGGGACTACCTCACAGAGGCATACCCAGATAGGAGAGAGGCAGTTTGCCTTCTGAAACTCAGATTTTGTCAGCCATGTCTACAACCGTATGCTTGTCCACATTAACTCTAGCCAATTGGCTCTTTGTCGTACTGATAGACAATCCTTAGACGAAACAGAAAATGTGCAGAGCGTTCATAACTGTCTCTGCTTTCGTACTATCATTCTTCATGAAAATTAGACAGTTGTCTGCAAACAGAAGATGGGTTAATTAGATCTTGTCCTTCTTTATCTTTAGCCCCTCAATTTTTTGCTTGGCCATCGCTTTGCCATGATTCTTGTGAAGGTGTCAGCTACTAAGCTGAAGAGAAAGGGGGGAGAGGATCTTCTTGCCGTAGCTCATTTTGTCCTCTAAACTTTCCCCCGGGCCTGCCATTAATGAAGACAAAGTAGTTTACTGAGGTCAAGCGAGCCTGAATCCATTTCTGCCATTTGGTTCGAAAACCTTTTGCCATCATCACATAGTCCAAAAATCTCTATCTAATCGAATCATGGGCTTTGGCAAAATGAACTTTGAGAATGTGCGCTTGCTTTTTTTCCACCCTATGTGCCTCCACCACCTCATTGCAATAAGGATGGCGTCTAAAATTTGCCTGTCTTTCACGAATACAATTTGCAGTTCACTGATTGTCTTATGCAGGACATTCCTTAGCTAGTTAGCTAAAGTTTGGCAATGATTTTATAGATGCTGGTTATCAAACTAATTGGTCTGAAATCCGTTACTTTGACTGAATTGTGTTTCTTTGCAATGAGACAAAGGTAAGTCTCCTTCACCCCTTGGTTGATTATGGTGTTCCGATAAAATTTAATCATGTAGTCACAAATATCTTGTTTGACCGTAGCCCATTCCTTTTGAAAGAACTCCATGGTAAAGCCATCTGGACCCGGGACCTTGTCTCCATCACAGCTGAAGACAACTTCCTTAATTTCCTCCTCTTTAAAAGGCCTCTCAAGCCGCTGACTAACCTCCTCTGTTATCCCATACCAGTTGATGCCTTCAATCCCCTAGTGTCTATCACTGGTTTCTTTGAAGGTGGTCTCAAAGTGATTGTTTATAGCTTCTCTGAACTGGTCCTTCTCAAGGATGTGTCCTTGGGCATCTTCCAATCTAGTGATGTTTGCTTTCGACTTCCTTAGGGTTAGAATTCTGTAGAAGTATGACGTCTTCCTTTTTGGCTCATTTTATCCTTGCTCGTTGTTGAGCCTTTCTTTCTATATGACATTCCAACTGATGAATTTCTGTGACAACTGCCTTTCTCTTTTCCATGATGTGTAGGCTTTGATTCCCATTCTCCAAGGATAAATCTAGCTAGCACAACTCTTGAACAAGACGGTCCAGTTGAGTTTGTTCCTGAAGCTGTTGACCTTTGCTCCAGGTTTTCAGCCTTTCTTTCAGCTGCTGTAACTTCATCATACACTTGTATCCTGCCCAACCTCTACTATTATGTTCTGAACAAACTTTGCTCACCAGTTCCTTAAAGTTAGGGTGATTTAGCCAGCCGTTCTCAAACCTGAAGGGAGCTGGTCCCCATTTTATGTCTGTGGTATCAAGAAGAATCGACCAATGATCCGATACGGTTCTTTCCAATCCTCATGTTCTTTGACTCGGATATTTCTCCCACTAGTCGATATTACTCAAGAATCTGTCCAACTTACAAAAGGTTTAAGGGTTCCTACCATTGCTGTAGGTAAGCTTGATGTTTTTCATGTTAGGTTCCTTCAGGGAGTGGTCCTGAATCCAATCTTCAAATTGGGACATCTGAGAAGTAGTGTATTGGCCATGAAGTCCCCCCCACCCAAATTCTTTTTTCTGAAAACAAAAACTATTATATTAATAAAATAAAATTACAGAAAGAGGTTGCCTGATGAGATATCAGGCAATACAAACAAATTACAATATATGTAAGATATTCTCCCCTTTATATAGTCATTTCCCAAAATGATACCCTTTCCCCATCTTGGTACTCGAAACCCAAGTTGCAAACAATATATTTGACCTTTCCCACAATGCACTCTCCGATCTAGCTTTATTCAAAAAAAGCTTTGTGTTCCTTTCTTCCCAAATGGTGTACCAAACTACAAAAACCATGAGCTTCCAATATTGCTATATCCTTCTAGTTATTACACCTGCTGGAATACTAAACAGATTTTGATCTGCGGGGGGTTCAAAAACTCAATATTTGTGTGCCCATCTGCTCTATAACTGTTGGACCATTTTGCAGTTCCTGAAAATGTGAGGAATTGTTTCCAAGTTATCCGTGTATAGCAAGCAAATTGAAGGGTTAAGAACATAATTAGGAAGACGTTTTTGGAGTTTTTCAGTTGTATTTAGCTTGTTTAGGCTAAGTAACCAAACTAAAAGCCTTGTTTTCATAGGTGCTTTTGTCTTCCATATGAACTCCACCGGTACTGTCGGCTGGTTTGCGTTATTGATATTAAGATTTGTCATAAAAGATTGAACTGAGAACACTTTACTTCCTTCTCGCTTCCACGCCGGCCTATCCTCTTCATTGTTTCTCCTGGCTGAAAATTGTGCACCATATTCAACAGCTCACTGATTTTTTTGATGTACCTATCCCCAATGTTTCTGCTCATGTGAAGATTCTATCCCCAAATAACCTGATTATCAACTGTGTTGCATGTTCTAAATTCAGAGATCAACGCTTCCTTTGTATTTGTTAATATGTAAACATTAGGGGATTTCTTTTTAAGTTCTTTTGTTCCACACCAAGGATCACCCCAAAAATTGACTTTATCCCCTTTTCCTACTTTCCATGTAATGTCTTCTTTGAATTTTTCATATATGTTGTACATATCCTAATTGAATTGGCTACCATTTCTCATAATATTAAAATCACCTCCCAAGCACCACGGTCCCTTTATGATAGCAGAAATGGCAACCAATTTAATTAGGAAAGCTTCTCTATCGTGGTTATTGCAGGGACCGTAAACTATTGCAAACCACCATTCTTGATCACCTTCGTCCTTTAGCTTCAGGGTTAGTGAGAAGGAACCTTCCAATTTCTCTAACATAGACAATCTCCTGGAATCCCACATAATGATAATTCCCCCAGCCGTTCCTGTTGTTGGAAGGTCAGCCCAGTCGACGAAAAATCTTTTCCACCACTTGGCTACCTTGATTCTGTCCATGCTGCTTCGTTTTGTTTCATGGAGGGCAATGACCAAGTTGTTTTTTGATGGTGAGAAATGAAAATGATGATAATAAAAAAGAAGGGAATAAATAACAAGAATAAAGATAGGAAAAAAAGAAGTATAAATGTCATTTTTATTAAAAATTACTAATAATATAAAACTGCTTTTTTAATTAGTAAAAATCACTATCACAAAAAAGTTAATGCAAAACAGTTTAAAAAGATAAGAATAAAATAATAAAGAAGGGAATAAAGAAGAATGGAGTAGAAGGCATACAAATCATATTTTTATTAATTTTACAAGTTATTATGAATAACCTAATTTTTCAGTCTCTCACCATAATTCTAAATGATGTCCAAGATTTATAAATTTGGTATGGATGTGTCCAAAATTTTATTCTCTATATTCTTTTGACATTCAAGTGAAATTTTATAAGAGTGTGACATGTTCAGAAGTCCCCCCAACGTCATTTAATTTTGGGTAATTATATTGGCGCCTATAATAAATATGAATGTAAACTAACTATATATTTGTTATCTATGTGTTATCACAAGTGCAATGATATAATTTTTGCTTAGTTTCACGTAATGTGAAGCAATGCCCCATTTTTGCTAACCCTTATAAAACACCATCTATATTGAAAATTACACCTTTAGGTAGGATTGTGATGCAAGACTTAAATAAAATTTTTGTGACAATAAAAAGAGAAGATGATAAATTGAAATTGAACTACGCAAAATCCCTTTATTTTTTTTATTCTCTTTTACAATTCTAGATGAATTATTATCTAACTCAACACTCATCCAATCATTTCCCTATTTTTGTCTAACACTCTCCTCCCACACAATTATATATATGTTTCTTTATATATGTATATATACACACACACACACACATCTCTCTCTATATGGATTCATTATATATGCCTCGATAGAATCATTGAATATATATATATATATGTTATACGCTTTACCTAAATCTACCTTTATTTATTATTTTTAAGAGTTACTCAAATTTATTTATAAAATTTTTCTTTTCTTATTTCACGTGATACTATGTATGATTCCATACTATATTCGACTCTGAAGTACATGTATACTCACATGCTCATGTATATATGCGTCATGTATACGTGTAATAAAAATTATGGATTGTTGCAGGATATAGGAGATTTTGATGAAAAACAACTAAAAGGATCAATAGGCCAAGATAACCTATTCTATTGACTGGTAAGACAGACATGGGTAAGGACATTAAGAACGGAAGTAACATTTGCACACTCTCTCTTCAATAAGTTCCTCTTAAAATAAAAATTCTAAGGAAAAGGATTGCCATGAATATAAAAATCATGAATAGGACGATCACGAAGAAAAGATAAATGATAAATATTAGGAAAAAGAATCCTAAAACTTTTGTTGCCAAACCCTCTATCGTCCTATAATTACAGGTAGTTCCATCTTTCACTTTAATATGAACAACTAAATAAATTATAGGCAGAGGGAATGAATAAATTTCCAAAGGCTTCAGCATATAATTTTAGGGGACATGCTAGCATGTCTGGAATTTTTCCCCGGCCCATGGACTAGTCTCTACCACCCTTTTCTAGAATTCTCCCTTCTCATGAACAATGCTTTACAACCATTTTGCCTCCAAGGCCTTATTCCCTATAGCCAAAACCTCTTGTTCAACCATCTTACACACCGCACTCTAATTTACCGGACTACTCCCCCTCTCACTATTTTTCACTCCCTTTTCAAGGAAAGCATCGCATCATTCTCTCAATCCTCCAAACTCCTAATTTTGAAATTTTGAAAATGGATAGGAAATAAATGGAAATGCTTAGGCAAACTAATCAGCTTAGGCAAACTAAAGACTGTGGAAAATCTACAAAAGCATTTTCCTAATTATAACTTAAGCCCCTCTATCTGTCTCATGTGCGTTCAATGGGACTTTCCCATTGCTAAATGAATTCGGTAGGTATTACAAACTATTCGCTAGCCTTCGCTTCCAGTTTGTCCATAAAAGACTTGGAGAAGAGCTGATTATTAACCCTCCCTCTCCAAATTGGCCTATCTTCGCATTCTGTTTCCTGAAAATGGATAGAAAATAAATGGAAATGATATTTAAAAAACTTTTTATCAATGTCAATCACCCTCCTTTGGACAAAAAAAAAGGTGAACATCCATCAAGTCTTTTAGAAATTGTGCTAACCACTGGATCCCAAAATGATGTCACTTAGATTTCTTCCTAAAGGAACACCCAAATAAGATAGAGGCCACTGACTCATAGCACCACACTTCCTAGCAGCATCATTAACCTTCTCGAACATACTCACACCAGCTACATGACACTTCTCCATATTCAACTTCATGCCAAACACCTAACAAAGACTTGGAATGATTTTCGAAGTAATCCCCAAACTACAAGCAATCATTTGTAAACTGTATGTGAGAAACATATTCAACTTCATGCCAAACACCTAACAAAGACTTGGAATGATTTTCGAAGTAATCCCCAAACTACAAGCAATCATTTGTAAACTATATGTGAGAAACTTTAACGCTATGTTGACCTACTAAAAACCCTTTTAGTATCCACATGTCAATTGCCTTTTCCATCATCCTACCCAATACATTTGCTACCAGCATAAAAAGAAAAAGGGACAATGAATCGCCCTGCCTAATACCTTTGTAAGTTGCAATTTTTCCCTCTCAATTGCCCAATAATAAACACTGAAAATGTGACCAAAGACAAGCAACCTCTAATCCACCTCCACTGTCTCTCGCCCGAAACCGTTCATATGAAGGACATACAAAAGAAAATCCAAGTGAACCATATCATAGGCCTTTTCAAAATCAGTTTTAAAAAACTAAGCCTTGTCTTCTTGTTCCTTAACAATCCTCAGCTGCTTTGTTTGCTATTAAAATAACATCTGTGATATACCTTCCACAGAGAAATGCCATTTGAGTTTTTGCAATAGTTTGAGATAAGACGACCCTCAGCAGATTTGCTAGAATTTTAGTCACAGTAGGACAAAAATCCTTTACTTATGGAATTTACTGGAATAAGAATAATATGTATCTCGTTAACTGATTTATTTGGAACTTAAGCATTCAATAGCTATGAGGGGATAATATTTGAGACTTTGTCTGTCTTTCTATGTCTTGTGTACCCTACAATTATGGGTTGTGAATTGACACTTGATGATGGGTTTTTTTTTTTCTTGTGCACCTTATGCATATTTATTCCTTGGGGGACAGTTCATCCCCAAGGGACATTTCTTTCCCAGCTAATAGCCATTTTATAATTCTTTCATTTTATTAGTATAATTATCTATTTTCTGTTATAGAAAATTGTACTTTTCATGTCAAAAAGGATCCTTACCTTCCAAGTGAGACTGATGATGCAAATAATTTATTTTGTGTACCACTTGATAAAATTAAAAATTTCTTCCTCTATTTGTTTTGGTGTGAGAGTAGAAGTTACAGAAAAATATTTGCATTTACAATGGCAGGTTCCAATCTCAAATATCCGAAATTTCTGCATCATTGCACATATTGACCATGGAAAGTCAACTTTGGCAGATAAGCTCTTAGAGACGACTGGAACCGTACAGAAGAGGGACATGAAAGAGCAGTTTTTAGATAACATGGACCTTGAAAGGGAAAGAGGTATCACAATCAAACTGCAGGTTTGTATGTGCATATTTCTTTCTGAATATGGTTTGGTTTCTTTGCTTAGATTGAATGTGTTTATATATTTTTAAAAGAAACAAAGAACTTTATTAATATGGCAAAGACTTAGATTGAATGTATATTAAGATTACATGCTTCAGACAAGCATTCAATTTGCCAGATAGATGGTACTTTGGAGTTTGGACCGTTAGTGTTTTGATCTAAATAATAGATGGTAACAAATAATGGCTTTAGTGTCTGTGCTGCGACATTTGTAACCTGTGTTGCTCTGTATTATTTGGATATGATGTGAGGGTTTTTCATGGATTTACTTGTAACATATGGACTCTCTCTCTCTCTCTCTCTCTCTCTCTCTCTCTCTCCACCCTTTCTGTTCCTTCTCTCTGTTTGAATTATTTAATATTTTATTTATTGTTTTTGTTTGTTTATTAACCATTGATTACCTCGTCAACATTGATAGGAGATTTTTCTCTAATCTTGGTGCTCTAACAAGATGCTGCTTAAACTTTTATTACCTGCACATAGGATTTGAAGTATTTAAAGATAATGCATTGATTGATATCATTATTCTTTTATAGTTCACCATACCCACTTATTCCAGTTCTGCATTTGTACATGTCCCGTGGATCTTTTTGTGACTGTAATTTCTTCGTTTTTATGATTTCTCGATGATATTCCAGTGCAATATTTGCTTGTTATCTTGGATAGATAAAATCTTGCTATCATTGTGCCCCATGATATTTATTTCAGGCAGCTCGAATGCGCTACATATTTGAAAATGGGCCGTACTGCCTAAATCTGATCGACACCCCCGGGCATGTTGACTTCTCTTATGAGGTATGTGATTGTTCATTGGATGTTCAACTTTAATATGATGGATCATGTAGTTGGTTTAGTTTTCTTACTTCTTGATTGTTTGCACAAATAAAAGATCTAGTTATATATATATATATATATATTTTTTGGTTGGGGGGGGGGGGGGGGGGTTAAAGTTATCATGGAAATTGGTCAAAAATGTGTTAATTAGGGATTGTTTGATCAATAATAGGGATTATTAGATCGGTAATCACTTGTGGGATAAACTGGCTTTGGTTGATCTCACAACGGTTAGTAACTTCTGTTCGTGGTGTATTTCTTCATTTAATCAAATGACATAAATTTGTAATGTCCTTCCGCCGAAGGTGTACTAGCTCCTTTTTTCTAGTCTCATGTGAAGGCTTTCTATAATGATTTTATAGGAGTTTCGGTGCAACTGTGGATCAGTATTTGCAAGAATTAGATCCATCTAGGCTTGTGCTTGATAGTTTGTTATTTGATGATGACTTCGAATTTTCTTGTCCTAGTGTTGTCTTACTTGATTTTGAAGGTGCTTGTATCATAGAGGTTATGAATATGTAAGTATTATTTGCAAGGAGGAAATGCCTTACATCATTTTTTTTTTTTTTATAGGACATACTTCTTTGCTTTAGTGTTTTAAAGTACTCGCTTAAATCTTGGGGTGCTCATGTTTCACATGACGAATTTAGGTCATGGTTGCTAACATTTTGTAAGATGAACTATAGACTCAATAAAGTGAGTAGAAAAATTAACGTTTGATTTACCTGTGATAGAGGTAGAGGAAGAAGGGTGGGCCATGGCGCAATGTCCAAGGTTGCTTGCTGGTTTAAATTTGGAAATAATGTTTCTAATGTGAAGGCGAGCTGTGTGCATCAGCCTTTCTTTTATAGATATAGGAAGACCTACAAGAGCATGGGGAAAGATACTCAAGAAAGATGTAAGCACTTGTAATATAGATCCCAACTTCGCTCTTGATATAGAGTTGTGTAAGAAGGTTGAATCAATGGCCCACTTGTCTGAAAAACAAAAAGGGAAGTACCAAAAGACGTTCCACGGGTCTTCTCCTCTCAAGTGCTAAATTTGCTTGGATTTAGTTTCCCGTTGAAAGCTCGAATGTAGTTGGTAAAGTCTTTAGTGGGTTAAATACTGTGAGAAGCTTCCTTTTCACCTGGTGCCTTGGGCTTACTTTAGCTAGTTGGTAATTTCTGGTGTATTTGGAATCAATTGAAAGTGCTCTAAGCAAGTTGAAAAGTATTTGTAGATTGGGGAAACTGTTGTTGTGGGTTCCACTGTTCACAATTTAGCAAAGTTGTTGCTACTTTCTTTGGTAGTATAGTTGGCAAATGGGTCATTGATACCCATACTGTGATGTGCATTTTAATTTTGCAATATCATCTTAAATTTTGGAGTTCCCTTGAAGCTACAAGCTTTAGGAATTGGAAGCACTTAAATCATGGTTATACTTAGTAGAAAAATGGGAGTACATTTTAATATTTGTTAAGCTAATATTTCTCTGAAAATTGTCAAAGCAACCATACTTTTACAATGCTGTATGCACCAATAATAAGAGGGTTTTAGGGAAGAAAATGAGAGAGAAATCTTTTGGCTCCATCGCGCAAGATCCTGAACATTGACACAAATGTTTTGCTAAAGTATGGAAAAAGTTAATTTTGGTGTATATTCATTTACATTCTTACTTTGCTATTAAAGTTTAGTTATGTGTTTAATTATAAAAAAAAAAAAATTCTATATTCATAAATGTCTTGGCAACATTTAGTAATTATTATTTGAAGTAATATTATAGAAAAAATTATAAGCTCAAAAATAATCATTTTTCTTCTTGAAAAAGAGAGAAAGAATCACAATGTACACATGGAAAGACTTCTCAGTGCCAATTCTTTCCTCAATGGCCAAGGAATGATCTCAAAAGGACATATTTCCTACCTTTCCTCATCTGTTTAATAAACTTCTGCTAGCGTAGCTGCTTCATTAGTTTTCTTCGCGACTGTGGGAAACAAACAAGTGAATTAAGGCCATGTTTGTTATATAGGATAGGACAAAAAATTATCCTAATCTGGTGTTTGGGGCTACATAGGATAGGACAAAAAATTGTCCGGACCCACTTATTTATCCTATGTTGATGGGATAATTTAAACCTACCATTTTTTGTGGGATTGAGTTATCCCACCCAGTGTTGTCAAAGCGCCGCCTAGGCGTCTAGACCCCTTCAACGCCTAGGCCACCGTTTAGGCGTTGGGGGTGCTTCAGTATAAATTTTTAAAAAAGGAAGGCTTGTAATTAATTAATTAATTATTTTAATTTTAACCTAAATCTAATAACTTCGTGTTCAAACCTCTCCAAGTCAAACGACTCGAACTACCTCTGACGATCATATCTGAGACTCCAACAATCATCTCCGACACTCCAGCGAGCAACTCTGACATCTTCTTTGGTGAGCGACTCCGATGAGTCTCTCCATTTCGTTGTGCATCTCTCTCCCTTTCTTTCAGCTCTTTCCCTCTACCTCTCTCTCGGTTCTCTCCCTCTCCCTCTCTCTCTTTTTGTATTTGTCCCTCTCTCTCCTTTTGCGTCCCTCCCTCCCTTTTTGCTCCCTTCCTCTCTATCTTTCTGGGTCTCTCTTCTCACTCTCTACTTGCGTCTCTCTTCTTACTCTTTGCCTGCGTCACTCTTCTCTCTCTCTCTCTATCTACGTCTCTCTTCTGTCTCTCTTTCTGCGTCTCATTCTCTCTCCACGTCTCTCTGAGAAAGAGAGAAAGAGAGAAAGAGAGCAATTAGTTCTTCTCTTTGGAATGTTATGAATATGAAGTATGTAAATTTATGATGATCATGAGTTTATCATAATGTATTATCTAATATGTCATTATTTATAATTTTATAATTTATATATCATTAATTAATTAAATGTAAATTATAAATAAATAAAATTATAATATATATATATATATATATATTGAGTGAGGGACCAATAAAAAAAAAAAATTCTTCAGGGACCTTTAAATAATTATTTTAAAGGCCGCCTAGGCTCCGTCTAGTCCTCGCCTAGGCCCCGCCTCGCCTTATGGAGGCTTATCATCTTAAACCACCTTACCGCCTTAACAACACTGATCCCTCTCAAAATTTTTTTTTTTTAAATATTAATTTTTTTTTATCCCATCCTATCTCATCCTATCCTATCCCACCAAAATAATCCTATCCCATCCTGTACACCAAACGGGCCCTAAAAGAAGGAACCCAAACTTTATTTAGTTAAGGAAGATATCTCTTAGAACATTAAATCTTTTGAGTCATCTAACTGAAATGAGCCTTTTAGAGTTTGATCTTATATGATTAAACTGTATCCATATGAGTATCAAGCTCTCCACTGTATATAAGCTCAGCAAAAGAGATGGAATTTTATCTTATAATTCTTGCATTAGATCCTGTTCATGTTGCCTACAGATATCCCTGATTCTCCATATCCTTCATAATTAGAAAATAAGTTGTATTTGTACCTGCAGCACTATATGGTGGGACTGAATGGAAACAACCAAAACTTTGGCAGCATTTGAGAGTGCAGTTACTGGCTTAAAAATTGACGTCAGCTGGTAGGCAGATTTGACAATAGGAAGCCCGTAATTCATAATGAAAAAAAATTATTTGTGCTACTGCACTTGCTAATGGGGCTCATAAACAACTAAAACTTAAAATGGGGGAGGGCGGGTGGCAAATGCTTGTCATTTCTGGGTCAAATTGAGGTCTGATAGGGACAAATTTGACAATGGAATATCCCTTATTCTGGTACAAATTATGCAGGTTATGTGCTTCATCTAGTCATCAGCTGAAGCATTGGTGTTTTGATGCTATTGAATTTCTTAAACTCCATCCCCACCAGATGAATCTCGCTAGATGAATTGAACATTGTGGTTGCAGCAAGTTGATCATCCTCTGAACAGGCCAATTCATCTCTGAAATAGTGTTCAAGCTGCATTAGATGGGCAAACCTGAAGAAAATTTGATATATATTTGCACGAGCATCTCTATAGATCTGTAAAGAAATCCTTCAAACCAAACCACTCTGAAAATGTGAATTGGTACAAAGTAATACATGGCTGGCTATTGGACCAGGAGATTAATAAATTGGGAACAAGCATGGTGCATCCACATGTTTGAAGCATATTAAATTTTTAATAATGAGATGTAAAATTGAGGTGTCCAATCCTAAACATTTTTCGTTGTTGGAATCTTCCACTCCAGATGATGTTATGCAGTGGGAATGCTTTCCTTTCCCTAAATGTGCAGCCAAATGCATGAAAAGCATTTCTTACAAGACTTTCTTATAGCATTTAGCGTACCAATGTTATAAATTTTGTTCCTTGTGGCATTGTTTCTCTGCTTGCCTTATTTTCTGACTGTTACATTTGCTGACTAGGTTTCTCGTTCTCTTGCTGCTTGTGAAGGTGCTCTTCTTGTTGTAGATGCTTCTCAGGTGCATTTTTTAATTCTTTATTTATTTTAAATATTGAAAAATAGTCACGTGTTATTTTTTAATTCTTTATTTATTTTAAATATTGAAAAATAGTCACGTGTCTAATTTAGACAACTTTATTTTCTGCTTTTTAAATAATAGACTCTTACAATGTTTCTACCTTTATTAATTGCATATTGCCATCATGTTGATCTAAATTGGATTCTTTTATGTACTATCATGTTTGACATGTTGCATTAATATCTGGACTAGGGGCATTTTTGCTTTTGCTTTTGCCTTGTTTTTTTTGGCTTTTCTAAGTTCTATTATTCTGGACTTTTTGAAGGAGAAATAGCGTCTAATTGTTGGATTACTGTTTTATCTTATGAAACAGGGTGTGGAAGCTCAGACTCTCGCTAATGTTTATCTGGCTCTTGAAAACAACCTAGAAATCATTCCTGTAAGACCTTTTGTGCCGCATAATGAGTGATACCAGAGCATGATGCATTATCAACCTCTTAAAATAAGCTGCTACCAACTCAAATCACTATTTTTTTTCTTTTTGAAAATGTATTTTTCTATGATTAGTATGATTACTAATCAATTGCCAGTAGCTCTTTTATCCTTTATTTTCTAGTCGTATTTTGCATGGTATGAGCTCCCGACAATTTATTTATTTATGAAATTGCTTGTACTTAACCATTTCAAGTTGAAATTAGGCGAGATTATCTTTCTTGTCAATATAAAGTACAGTCTGTCTTGTCAAAAAAAGTTGACACAGATTATTTTTGTATTGCATGTATATGATTTTTTTTGTATAATGTTGTCATTATAGGTCTTGAACAAAATAGATCTTCCAGGTGCTGAGCCAAATCGTGTTGCAAAAGAGATTGAGGAGGTTGGTATTAAGTATTTGTTACTGTTGACGTTAATTATGAAATCCATGTTTGATTAATTTTTTGCGAAATGAAAATATATGCTTGTAACTCATGCATTTAGTTCAAGCTTCTCTCTAAGGGAAGAAAGGGCAGCCTTGATGCAATTGCAAATCTTTTGCCATCTTGACCTAGAATGGAATGAGTTTCTGTTAAAATCTGCCTCACTGCAATGTGGTGTAAGATTGTGTGCATTGAGCATTCCCTAGTCCTTGTCATGATGGAAGCCTCTTTTATTATGTTTGCATTTGTACTTCTCCAATGAGAAACTAAGCTTCAATAAATTATATGGTAAAAAAATAGCAAGGAAATGGCGACCGGAAGGCGATTGGGACGGAGCGACCAGCAAGTGGCACAAGGAGGATGGCAAGCAAAGGACGGAAACCGGTCGTCGACCAATAAGGTTAGTAGTAGGAAGATTGGTAGACGAGGCGTCGGGAGAGAAGTCCAAGAAGAACTGAGTAGGTATAAAGGAACAATAAATGCTGAGGAAGGAAGACGAGGCGGTAGAAAGAAAAGTTATCGCTCAGTACTTATTGACGCCATCAATGACGAAGATCGTGATCAAGAGGGGGACTGGACAGAAGTAAGAAGACGGAAGAGCAAATCGGAAGTTTCATTAAATGCAAAGCACGGAAAAGTGGAATATCAGCGCCGAAGGAACCCCCACCTGTGGAAGATGTACGCATTCGAATCAAGGTTTAAAGACTTTAAGATTGAGGTGGATACATCAAGAGGCGAGTTCTTAATACAAGAAAGGACCTTTAACGCGTCGTTCATTATGGCCTTATCGGCCCAAGA
>JAJIYU010009474.1:0-16960 GCA_030144865.1 Tinospora cordifolia | reverse complement strand
TTTCAATTTTATATTTGACTATTTTCATGAGTTTAATTTTAATTCTCAATCAATCGAATTTGTAGCTTTAATAAAGTTTAAATCGATAGTAAATTGGGCTTTTAGATAGTTTATTTTTATACGTTCCCTGAGGACGATATCCGGTCTTACCGGTATTACTACTGCGATCCCGTACACTTGCGGGGTTGCTAACACATACCAATATATATTAATATTTACTCATATGCATTACATACCCATATGTATTAATATTTATTCATATATTTACCCATTTGTATTAATATATTAATATTAAATGTATGTATTAGTATGTACCCATATAATATTTACATATTAATACATACATATACACATACTAAATATATATTATATTTCTACTCATATAATATATAATATTATATTTTTACACAATAACACATGCATATACACATACTAAATATATATTTATACTCATCTAATATTTAATATTTGCATCATGTATTTTACACGCACCTGGATATAAGTATATTTCTATTTTTTTATGTTATTCATTTTTGGATACCAAAATTTCTCAATGAATTTCATTTATTTTATACTTTAGAGTATACACAGTATATATCTAAAAATGTTATAAATTTCTCAAAGTCAAATTGTTTTATTTAATTTTGTTAATCGAATTTCGTACAAATCTTTAGGATATTATAATTCACCGAGATGAACCTTTGAGCCCAAATATATTTAAAAGGTAATGTTTTCCTAAAAGAGGTATTTATAATTAAAAAAGGCATAGTAGAACTAAAGTTCTAATATGTGTGAATGCAAAATGTGAATCTTAAGTATGTGAAATGCGTGATATAACGCATCAAAGAAAACTACAGAATGTCAAATTAAGAATGAAAATAAGACATCTCGATCTTTCATTAGATTTTGCAAAATCAACAATACAAAATACATGATATAATGTATGAAATTTAATACAAAATCTAACAAACGCATGAGAGAACACATGTCAAGTGAAATAAAATACAAGTGTTACCTAAAAATTCCTAAGAGAAGGTGGAGAGGGTTTCCTCTTACCCCTACAAAAGACTTAGCCTTCTATAAACTTGAAAGCTGAGGAAAAACAAAAATAAAAGAAATGAAGAGTGAAAAAATGAGAAATAAGGAGAGCTCCAATGTGATCAGGAGAGAAGATGAAAAAGGGGATGCCTCTCAAGTGTGGATTTGAGGGGTTTACATATATGTTCCAAAGAGATGATGGACCAATGGGAAATGACCTAAAAGTGATGTGGATGAATGGTGTAAGCGGCTCATTGTTTCCCACCTTTCTTGAGAAATTCAAAAGTAAGAAACATGGGAAAAGGTAATCAATGCAAATAAAGAAGAATGGTGATGTCTTTATGTGTCTTGGCGTGTAGGTTCTTGGAAAGACAACTTTGGTTCCCCCATAAATTTAAAGTCATCCTTTAGATTATTCACGGGATCCATAACAAGGAATGATAGATTATTAAGATGTGGGTTCTTGGGAAGATAACTTGACTAGTCATTATCGACTTTTGTTCCCTTATAAATTTAAACTCATCCATTAGATTATTCTCTGAATCCACAAGGAATGGTGGATGATAAAGATGTTTTCATGTGTCTTTAGATTCCTCGAACTTCCATCTTGACTATTGATGTTTCTCGAGATTTGCACGATCTTCACTTTAATGATGGATGAATGAGATGGCACCATGTGTCATGAATCTAAATAGAGTGATGTCTTGACAACTTTGATGATCTTAAGGCTCCTAATCTCACATGCTCCATTGTTATTAATTTTTCATTAAATGCTAATTTCTACAATTAAAACAATATAGTGTAATGAGAAATTAATTATAATTGAATTATATAATGCATGTAATATATTAACTTTCTTAAAAATATATGAATTTATATAAAAAGAAGTTAAATATATTTTATAATTAATTATTAAATAATAAGCCTTAAAATACGATAATTTGAAATTATAAGACAATAAATTTAATGTTAAATGAGCATTATCAACTCTCTAAATTAATTGACCAATAACCTACTTGATTAATTCTACTATTATACTATAATAATGTAATGGTGATTTTATTTATATTGAATAGTGGTAAATCAACAATCACATGTATTGAATTCTCTTTGATGGAAAGAGATCTATATAAGGGTAACAAAGTCTAGCCCTTACTTCTGTAATTGAGTTTTCTCCATCATCTATGAGTAAGGCATAGTTTTGTAGAGAAGAAAAGATGATGACTAGAAGTGTAATCACTATTTTAAATTTAATTTTATTCTTTCATTTGGTATAATAGCCATTGGTTTTGATTTAAGAAAAATAATATGGATAATATAGATCTGTTTATAAAATGAATGATCTGTGCTATATACATACATATTTTCCTATAAGATTTATTTCATGAGCCACCTGTCTTGCCAAAATTATTGTCAAACTTCACCAAAAAAAGATATGACGTTTTTACTTATATACATAAAGTTGTTGGAGTTTTTCTATTGTATCAGCGGTCGTCGACCATTGTTGATTACATAAATAAAGAATAATGGCTCTTAAAAAAAGGAGGATCGTCAAAAATAGGGAACATATTTGGTATGCCAGACTTGTATATATTTTGGTTGTCTCCTACCATTTTCTTGAATCACGAGCTTTCTTTATTAAAAAAACAAACTCTATATATGGTTTGCAATTTTGCAATTGTTAATTAGTCATATAAAAAATTGCAGTTAGATAATAATTAGTCATATAATTCCTTTTTAGTGTTGTATATGACTAATTATTATTTAATTGTTATGTGAGCCATATGAAGCATATCTCAAAATTTGGATCGTTGATTTGATTGATCTTTTTCTCTATGCATTGTAATTTTACATATGGTATATATGATTAACAAATGCAATTTCTTATTTGTATTTGTGTCAATTATTGTATAATTGATGCGATATTTTTACATGATGCGGTTGTGATTAATATCATGTGAAGTTTTTCTTCATATAATTATTTTTGAAAAGTAGTCAAAGCATCTTATGATATAATTATATGATTTTATTATTTCATAATTTATAATATTAATTTCTTTTGCAATTATATTAATAAGTGATTGTTTCACCCTACAAGGAAAACTACTCATTTAGTATTTTAATTGGGATAAGATAGTAAATTAATATTTAAATTAAGAATTTTTAACTACCGTTAGAGAATTTTTGTATTTTCATATTTATTTACTAGTCTTATCAATAAAGATAATATGAATTCGTGTATAATTTACAACCTCTGCTCAAAGGAAGGTTAGAATTTATATCTATATGCACTAAACATGACATTGGTCAATTCAATATACAGATTTAATTTCATAGCATTAATTTCAAAAAAATTATGAAGCTTTATCTTCTGTTCATAAATTTTCTCATATGGCTTCAATCTAAGTGATGATAGACAATTGGTTAGTAAACTAAAGAAATCTATATATGGACTAAAACAAGTTTATCAACAATGGTATTTAAAGTTTTACAATGTTATTTCCTCGTACGACTTTGAAGAAAATACTATTGATCAATGCATATGTATCAAGGTTAGTAGCAACAAATATATTTTTTTAGTCCTTTATATTGATGACATTCTTCTTGTGAGTAGTGATTTGAGATTATTGTTTGAGACAAAAGAATTCCTAAAACAAACTTTGAAATGAAGAATATAGGTGAAGCCTCTTATGTTATTGGCATAGAGATTCACAGAGATAGGTCCACTAGAACGTTAGGCCTTTCTTAAAACCCAACATTGCATGGAATGGAAACATATGAGGATGCATAAGTTGTTAGAAGCCTAATGTATGCTCAAGTCTGCACTAGACTTGGTTGCTTTTGCAATAAGGTTAGTGAGCAAATATCAAAGTAATTCAAGAATAGAACATCAGAAGGCTACTAAAAAGGTATTGAGTTACCCTTAAGGAAAAAAAGATCTTAAGTTGACATACAAACAGTCAAACCATCTGGAGTTGGTAGGATATTCGAATTCTAATTTCGCTGGATGCACCAACAGTAGAAAGTCTATATCATATTTTTCTACTTACTAGTGGTGCTATATCATGGAGAAGCTCTAAACCAACAATAGTTGCTTCATCTACTATGGAAGCAGAATTTATTGGATGCTATGAAGCTATTGCACAAGCATTATGGTTAAGAAATTGTCTCAAATCTTCTTATTGTCAATACAATCCAAAGGCCATCAACGATTTATTGTGATTACTAGGTTGCAGTATTCTTTTCTAAGAATAATAAAAGTGCCAGTTGTAGCAAATATGTCGACATGAAGTATTTGGTTGTTCGAGATCACATTAAAGACCATGCAATTGTCATTGAACATATTAGGACTCATCTCATGTTAGTAGATCTTATGACTAAAGGATTGTCGGTGAATCAATATAAAGATCATATTGTAAACACGGGACTAAGTAGCTTAATTGATTGATTTTGATTGGTTTTTTTAAGTTTTATTTGTATACATATTTCAATTAGTGAATAAAGTTTCATTTGTGAACATAGAGTCCATTAGCATTTAAAAAGAAAAGACCCTGAATGACTTTTGCGAAGTTCATTTGTTTAAAAATTATTAGATTCATAATACATGGAAGGATAAGTTTGTCTAAAGAACCCAACTGCCATGATTCAAGTTTGATAATTTTTACAAAAATGCCATGTTGATACATTTATAGCAATATAAAGTAAATGTTATTCAATAGTTAGCCAACTGGGAGATTGTTGGAACCATTATGAGTTGTTGTGGCTAGAGTAATGGCTCACCATAATTTTTTCCATAACTCTCTTAAATTTATTTACCAATAACCAACTTGATTAATTCTATCATTACATTATAATATTGTGTAACACACCACCTCCCCCTCGTGGCCCCAAATCGCATCAGGTCAAACTAACGATGATCCAGCACGTTCACATCACGTGCATGTATGTTAGATATTTCTTTTCTTTGGGCCGCATGAGATGCGGACATGTTACATTATTTCTATCATTTTTTGTCTCAAATCCCTGAGACTCCTTAAGTACTTAACTCATAGAGATTTTATAAAAGCACATGTGCAAATAAATCACTATCATTTATTTGGAAAAACAAATCAAGAGGTACAAAACTTTCAAGTTTATTACACTAATTTAAACAAAAAAAACTATGACAAAGAAAAGAAATTAAGGCTAGCATGCCCGACTTAAACGATAGAGAAAAGTTTAAAAACAACATAGTCCACATAGCCTCCATCTTCAATTTCTTGAAATGTTAGAAAAATGAACGAGTTCAAGAGCCTAGTAGATCATCTCAAATATTTAAGTTATTATTTCAATCAAATAAAACATACATGTGAAACACTTTCATAGATTAGGTGGTTCAAACAGTTCCTTGTTTAAAGTTAATGTTAAGACCAAAAATGTAAACATCGGTGCGCTCCATTCACATCAACAGAAAGAGAAGAACAATTGCTTCCAACGGATATAGGGTCTTACCCATTATATGAGAACTAGAATCGCACCCATTGTTATGTTCTTGTGAACTAGGGACAACCTCACCGTTCCATTCTTAAGAACACGCACAGTAATCCTTCATGGAATACTACGCCAGTACATAATTCAATTTTTTGTTAATCTTTTTTAAACCAATCAATTAGACATTCATATTAGGTATAAATAGGAACTAAACATGTGAGCATAGTAAACATCATCGGCATGTTATAGCATATATCATATCATCGTATATCATGCATCATTATCTATATAGTTTTAAGCATGCATATTCTAGACATAACACGTACAGTCAATTCAAATAGAGCATGAATATTCAAAAAGTAGTTGCACATGCCAGCCTTATTTAAATCAAAATAATAAAGTAAAACTCAAAAATCATTTCTACCTTTGACACTTAAATCATTCCTAGTCTTTGTAGTGTTATCCCAAGCCTTTTTTGAGCCTTCAACCTTAAAGGTTAAGAATCAATTTACTCACTATAAAGAATAAATTCCAACCCTCTTTTCTACAATCAATGGGAGAACAAGGAGACTCAATATTTTTCTTGAACTAGAAGAAAACTACAAAAAAGAAGAAGAAGAGAAAAATGAGATGGGATGGTTTGAGGGAAAGAAAATGTTGGTATTTATAGGCATTATTAGCCAACTTGCTCACATGCAAGTTGTGTAACTTGCCCACATACATCATGTGACTTGCTTGCTCACATACTTCATGTGACTTGCTTGCCCACACGCTTCATGTGGCTTGCTTACATCACATGCCTTGTTACTTCTTATATCATTATTTCAATATCTTGCACACATGTCCTATCATACCACTTCATACCTTTGATGTTTTCATTTCATTATTTTTCATGCCTTATCACACTACTTTTTATACATCCACTTATAACTATTTTGTAACATTTTCTCTCTAATTTCTCATTTTATTTTATGTTTTGTGCACCCAAAATTTAGTTTGTTAAATTTTTTATTGAATAATGAAATATGAATAATATTTTTTTATTTTTATTTTATGTGCCGAACACACATATATTTGATTTTATTAAATTTTTACTAAATAAATGTTAATATGTTTTAATAAAATTTTTAGGTCCTCTAATAATGTTCTATTTTGTAAATTTATTTACAAGTCACTTTTATTTGTATACATGTGTCAATATTTATGTAAGATAAATGTTTTACCTCTGGGTGGTAAAATTATCATTTTGCCCTTACAAGCCAAGTTTCACCTTTTAGGCCTTAAGAAATTTCTCTTTGATTTTTTTCTTATCCCTAAAAATTAAATTTTATATTTTTAAATATTTTATTTTATTTTATTTACTGTAACTATTATTCAAAAAATTTTATAAAATCTTAGGATATTACATATTGTAATGGTGGTTTTATTTATTTTGAATACCACTAAACCAACAGTCACGTATATTGAATTCTCTTTGATGGAAAAAAATCTATAAAAAGGTAACAAAGCCTAGCCCTTGCTTGTGCAATTTAGTTTTCTCTATCATCTATGAGCCAGGCATAGACTTATGAAGAGAAAAGACAGCGACTACAAGTATAATCGTTATTTTAATATTTAATTTTATTCTTTCATCACTATCATTATTGTTGTTATATTTTCAATTGCACATGGACATTGTCTAACATAGAGATCACATTTTCAATCTTTAGGGCTGACCAAGGAGACCCAATCAGGGGGTGAGACAAAGGGAAAGCAGGATAATAAGGTGAGCAGAACAGAAAGAAGGGATACAAGACGAAGAGGCAAGAATTGCGAATGGTGGAAGTAAAAAAGAAAAAAAAAAAAAGAAAAAAGAATGATATATATACTTTTTTTTTCTCATGCTAACATGACATCTTCAGTTAATAAGATCGTCATATCAGCAAGTGTATAATAATGTATCGATTCGTGTCTCACTTAGGAGAGACAATGAATGTCATAAGTGCGAGGCACAAGTCACTTGAGAAAATTCATTGTATTGGTAGTTTAACTTCATTCGGAGTACCTAGGTGATACATCTTTAAAAGTTTACTCGAATTTTTTTTTTTTTAATAAAGTCGAGTGTTATAATCCAACTCCCTACTTTTTTTTTTTTTTTTGTACATTGTATGTTAGAGTTGTTAAATTACCTTAATTTGCACAATCATATCTTAAATCATTAAAATATCAAGATGGATCGGCTAGTTCCAACTATTAGGCCCAAACAAACCATTCCCAGCTTACTCTAGTCAATTGTGTAAACGTTATGTAAAAAGAAAACAACAATCTGAAGTTCCTCCACTCCGCTTGACATCACTTTCCAAAACCATCCTCCATTTCCTCTACTTCTGCGCCAACAACCCTTCCCCTGAACACCCCCGAAACGAAAAAACAATGGCCTCTCAGGCCACCACCATGTCCTTCCTAGTCTTCTTTTTCTTCTTCATCACCACTACTTCCTCATCCCCTCCCATCTTAGGTCTAGACTCCTTCCTCACCCACCAATCTCAGCTCGACCCACAAGCCACGAACGATTCCTTCCTCTCCCTCTCCTCTCCCTTCAAGAAATTCCTCTCTCTCCCATCCCCTACCCCTCTCCTCGACCTCCAACTCTCCATCTCGATCCACATCAACCTCGTCGGCGGCGGTGGCGGCGTTTTCCCCTCCGACTCCCCCTCCATCCTTTCCTCCTTCCTTTCCGCCGCCCACTTCTCCGATCACTTCTACATCACCACCGGCTACTCCGGCGACCCATATCGCCATCGCCTCGCCCTCAAACACTCCCCACACTTCGATGTCTCCCAGTCCCCTTCCTCCCTCGCCGCCCGCCTCTCCGACGCCCTGCGGTCACACATCGCCCAGTCTTCCGCCTCCTTCCGATCATCGTCTTTCCATTCCGTCCCGTACTCCGTCGTCGACGACATTGTCAAGCAAGATTTCGAAAAGGGCAGTAAAGGAAGCGGTGTAGGTAGTGTTTACCACATTTACTTGCTCAATTTGGGCTCCCAATCCAGGCCGTATGCTTATAATTACGGAGAAGGCAGTGGCGATTCGTCGCCCGCATTCACCAAGTGTTTGGGCACGATTTGGACGGGGAAGGAAAGGTACATTTGGATTGATTTGGCTGCTGGACCGGTGAATTACGGGCCAGCGTTGTCTGGCGATGGGGTTTTGCCAAAGGGCGAGTTTCATCCATTGGCGGCATTGCACGGGCGGCCCAAGTCACAGAAGGCGCTGTTGGCGGATTTGGCTTCTTTGGTTTGGAGTGCTTATCAGGTACTTTTGGTCCCTTCTTTGAGAATACCTGTTTCATTGGATAAGTCTCTTGTGGTTCAGTTTATACATATACATGGGTCTGGAGATTTTAAGGATTCGCGCGGTTTGGATTGGAATTCTATTGAGAAAACGTTTATGGATGAAGTTCATAATGGCGGGTTGTTGTTGAAAGATCAGAGTTTGAGGTTTAAGTCTTACCATGTGAATTTTAATGAGTGCCCTGTTTGTGCTTTTGCAATTTCAAGGTCGACCAATTCATACACATCAAGGTTTTTCTTTCAGAATTACACTCTTATTGTTAGTGAGTATTTGGATTCTAAAAGACTGCACCAGATATTGCAAGAAGCAGATGATGAGTTGAAGAGGATTGCAGGTATTCTAGAGTTGGAAGAGGATTTTGGGAGAGTGCTTCCTGTTTATGTGTTTGATTTGGATTATAATAGGCTTTTGTTGCTTGATCGGTACCATCAATCCGTTGCCTTTAGGAACATGGTTATTGCAGTGAGGACAAGGAGTACTCAGACTGTGAGTGATTACAGCTGCAATGGCAGACATGTTATAACGCAAACCCGGGAGCTTGAGAGACCAATTGTTGGTTCAATTCTTCAGAGTATGTGGGGAGTTTCACCAACCCATTTGATTTGGAGCCCTAGACATAATAGTACAGTGGTGGATTACACATGGAGTATTGGCCAAACTCCATTTGGACCATTTTCGGAAGTATCTTCACTTTCGTTTGTTCAAAAGGATGCAGCTCGTAGAAATGCACTTTTGACTAATTTGAATTACACGATATCAAGTTCTATTGATGTGCTTGAGTCAATATCTGGACATGGCGGTGATAAAAATCTTCTTAAGCGTGGTCAGCATGTGGAATTTGTGCAGAGATGGAATTTACTGAAGTATAAGCTGGACAAGGCAATTTCTGCAATGTCTCATGCTGATTTTGATATGGCTTCATATTTTATAAGGTCTTCTGATCATGATCTTTTCGCCATTCACTCCCTTGTTTACCAAGCATCACAAGACTTGGAAGCAACTCTGACTTGCTTCAGGGATCCTCCATTTCCTTGGGTATCTGTATCATTAGCCGGGTTTGGTTTCTTGGCTTTTTCTTATGTTTATGCAAGAAGAGATAAGATCTTTAGGAGTAAGCGAAAGCAATTTTGATTTTGTTATAGTGTTTAGATGTTTGTACGTTTTTAAGATTTTATAACCTTAGTCTTCTTTTAAAATACCGTGTTTATTAAGATGAATGAATGGATACATTGTATGATTATGGTAACATTTAACTGCAGGATTAAAAATTTTTAATTAACTTGTGCTTTACGTCCTCTTTTGTTCCCTCGTTCTTTTGTCATGTGCAATGATTTGTTGCTCATTTCAGGGAACTAAGTAGTTATGCTGACTCTCTTCTTTCCTCTTCTTGTTGTTTATGCAAAGTTTGCTGTGGTTGTTTCCTCGTAACTTTTTGTTGTACTTCATCTCTACGAGTATGTTCTTGATTATTTCATATTGTTACATGTTATTACTATAGTTATTTCTTGATAAGCTTCACTTCTTGTCCTTCATCTTCTTCTTTACTGCATAATCCGCATGCCTAGGAAGGTAGTGACACCATATGTGTGTATATGTGTGTGTATGGGTGTAACTTGATGCTTCATCTTCCCATAATCGGCTGTATTCTTGAACTTGATGTTTAGTCCTCTTACACAATCCTTGATGTTATGATGATGGATCATAAATAAATGTTGGTAGTTTTTCTTTGAGCGGTAGTAGTTTTTCTAGACTTGTATTATTGTACCTTGAGATGTGTTTACCAAGTTAAGTTGTTTTGACAGTCGGAAAGAAAACCCTCAGGCATTAATTAGTGTCCTAAATTGATAGTTTGCATTGTGTTACAACTTCCATTTATGAGCCATACGATAAAGTTATGAGATATTACGAGGGTTTGTAATCCACTTGAAGCATTGCAGGTTGCAAAGTTCTTTTGCTGCCAAAATCTCTATTTATGGAGAGAAACACTATTCTATAGTAACTTACTATAAAGGCATAAAGGAAGGATGATTCTGATAGAAACTATAAGAGCATTTCCAATGCAACTGTAGATTAGAAAAAAATGGATGCGACATAGGATAGATAGACATAGAACTAATAAAATTGTTCTCCAATGTAACCATAGATTGAAAATGTAAAAATGACATAGCACAGAGGATGTCTATAACAATGTCTAGTTCTGAGTGTTACACTAGCATCTCTAATGCAAAAATGGATTGCACTCATCAAAAAGTGTCATGTAATCAAATGGAGGGAATGTTTATCCTGTATGGCACTTGATAGTAACAAAATTAAAAAATAGTCATCAATGAAACAATGGATTGCTCTTATTTTTTGCAACATGAGATTTGTGCTCTTTTTTTTTATAGCTTAAAAAAAAAAATGAAATTTTGACATGGCCTCCTTGTTGGTTGTCTATTGTATCCTCTGGAAATAGAGGGTCATGTTTGTGGACTCTACTTTTTTTTTGCCACATCATTTTCATTATGAAAATAGATTGTTATATTGGAGAAGCTATTTTTGGTCCAATGTTCATTTATCCTTTGTGGTACTCATGTCTTTTCCAATCCATAGTTGGAGATGCTCTCATAGATAACCAACAAGGAAAGGGAAAGTGCATATTCTGCATCTTAAGACAAGAAATAAAAAAAAAAAAAAAAGAAAGAAAAAGAAAGCTCTCATAGATAACCAACAAGGAAAGGGAAAGTGCATATTCTGCATCTTAAGACAAGAATTAAAAAAAAAAAAAAAGAAAGAAAAAGAAAATTTTCACCTGATAAAAAAAATGAGAGCAATCCATGATTGCATTGAATCCAATTTTTAGTGTCATTGACATAAGGTATATATTCACTCTACATTTTTTTTACAAGTGCAATCTATTTTTTATATTAAAGATGCTCTAACTTCACATGTATTGGATCATCTGCTGCATACATTAGGATGCATACCGCAAGCGCTTCCTACCAATAATCTACATGCAGTAGTCCAAATTTTTTTAATTTTGAACCCATTCTTATCTTCAAATTTGTAACATAAATGTTGATTAGCTAGCCCCTTGTTAGTAGAGTTGAGTTGCTGAAGTAGATTCATGTTGGTGAACCAGTTAGAAGAAAAAGGCTTTCTTTTTCCTTTCTTTCTTTTGTTGAATTTGAGGGATTGTTGCTTATATTAGTGTGGCTTGACAATCCCTTACAGGCTCAATTCTTGTGTGTATGGATGGTGTGGGTAGTGTAGTTGCATGGACAATACGGTAGTGGATTATACATGAATTGATCTACCACTATATCTTCTCTTTACACCATTCCATCCTGCTCTTTACCATCTTTCTCATTAAAAAATTGTAATGTCTTGTTCATCATGAATGAGGAAGACCCAAATGAATGAGTTTTTGGATTCAAAGTTATGATTCTCTTTATTACTTTTCACAGTTTCATTAAACGAGTTTAGGAGGAAGTCTTCTTTCATCATACTGCAAAGTTTCTTTGTCTTGCTTCTTAAACGGCATAAGCCATTCGTGCATTATACTATCATCAAACAATTTTATATCGGACATTTTTTTTTTTTTTAACTTTTGTGTTTATGTTAAAAAATTATTTGAATTGGTTCATTAGAACAGTGATTAATCGATTGATCATGTTTTTCTTTGTCTTTGAAAAAGCAATTTTAGTTCAAGAGGAAGTTTTATTGCACGGTGTCGAATTTAACAGTTTATTTTATTTTATTTTATTGTTGAACAAAGAATTTGAATTGAGTAAAAAATTAAATTGAATAATGTCAAAATTGAACAATTTATGTTACTTTTATTTTTATTTTTATTTTTTATCTTCTTTGTCAAAAAAAAAAAAAGACAATTTGAATGTAGTAAAGGTTTTATCAAACAATGATAAATTCAACCTTTTTTTTTGTTACAAAACAATTCGAATTCAATGAAATTTTTATATAATAGTAATAAATTCAATAATTCTTTTAAGAAACAATTTAAATTTCATTAAACTTCGTCTTGTCCAGTGTCAATTTAGATATTTCTTTTATTATTTTGGTTAATAAATAATTTAAAGTCTGTGCATCTTTTCTTGAAGTTCTAAATTAGATAATTTTTCGTTCCTTGTAATTTTTTGAATTTCTCAACAAGCAATTTGAATTCGTTGAATGTTTTGCTGAACAATGTCAAATAAGAAAAAATTTTGTTATTTCTTTTTTTTTCATTCAATTTGGACTCATTCTGGATTATATTGAATAGTATCAAAGTGAACAATTTATTCTTTTTCTCTTTTTATTTATTCTGATAAAAAAAATTTTGAATTCAATATTTTTTTTGATTTGTGAGAAAATGAATAATTCTTTTGTTAAAAAAAAATTATATTTACTAAAAGTCTCATTGAACAGTGCCCTTAGAGAAGTGGCAATCATTGTTTGAGCCCCTTCCTTTTTTTAATTTTGTTGTAGTCATCATCATCACACTCCATGGAAGAGAGGGTCAATCAAGTTCAAAGAGATATTGAATCACACGGCCGTTCCGTTCATATGTATAAGAAGCCCTGTAAGTTTCTTTACTTTTGTTGCTATGGTTATCTAAGCTTCTTCGTTCTTGCAGTTATTGCTGCTCTTTTTAAGATCAAGGGAGAGGTTGAAAAGCAAGTTGCTGTGATCTTTAAGGGGTAAGTCATCGTACTTGGGTATTCTAATATTACGGCCAAAGAAGGAAGAAAAAAAAAAATAAAACTTTAAATAAATAAATAAATCATTATAGTGTAAAAAGGCTTTTTTTTTTTTTTTTTTTTGTCGTTTGAATAGTAGCTCCTCTCTTAAACAATATCAAGCTGAATTCTGACTCTTTGCAACATCCGTCAACCTTCGGGGTTATTTGGTACTTAAGACTCAATTGTTATTTCATAGCAGAGTGTCGCTATTTGCACTCCCCTTTCTACTAAATATACTCAGTTTTACATCAATGTTATTTTTTCATCCCAATAAAAAAAAATGTAAACTTTCATGAGCTACCACGAACATGCACCCCACCTTTTTAAATCATTCCAAACTATTCCATTCCATTTTAACACTTGCTTTAACACGTTCATCAATTCATTTGCAGTCATTAGCGATCAAAACAACCTCAATACATCGTTTCTACATTAACATTGTCTGTCCATGGTTGATATAAATTGTTTGAAGGAGACAACAGCTTACTCAAATTTTATTATTCAAGTCTTTCATTAAGCGTGTTTTTATGTTTTTTTGTACTTTTACTCGATGGTAATGATAAAATGCACCAAATCTATGTATTAGTAATGTTGAATTGATGCTAGAATGTGGTTTGGTTATGACATATCAAAGTTACAAGTTGGGTTTCAATTGGCCTTACAAGGATGAGAATCATACAAGGGATTTAGGTGTGTTCCCATTTTTTTTTTCTTTGTTTGTCCCCTCTCTTTAGTCTATCTGAGACAATGTCAAGAATTTTTATAGAGTCTTGGCTGCTTCTAGCCAAGACTATCTCAAACTTTTCAACACTGTCTGGTCGAACCTCACTTTCAGAACAAACCTTCCTATATGCACCTATTTCATTATTTTTTTATATTTAAAATATAAATTTTAATATGTAATTGTATAATATTAAAAAATCCTCTTATGTCATGCAAAAAGGCTTTGGTTTCAAATAAACCAAGCCTCTTCCAATCCTAACCCACTTCATCAACAAAAAGTAGTAGAAGAGGACCACCACTATAATCTCATTTAGGTGAGGAATGGTGGAAGCACAATTTAGGCTTGCATCAATTAAGGAAGGCCATGTGCAAGACAAGGCCATAGTTTACTTTGGGGGCATAAAACGAGAAGAAGTTTCTTTTGCACATAGGGAAGAAGCTGGAGAAGGATATGACATCGATGCAAGTTTGGAAGAAAAAACATTGCATAATTCAGAAGGGATATCCAATGTTAGTCCTACATCGTTTTCGAGAGGCCCATTTATTCCATCTGTATTCCTTAGCTTTAAGAATTGCGTCGTGGCAATTATATGGAGGAATGAGTTTTATTTTTTATAGTTACATATTGTTTATAATGAATAATTGACATTATATTTACATATGGAAGGCATCAACCTCTACCTAAATGTATAAATCACGGTGACGAATTAAAAGAATGAGATATAAAGATGGAGCACCTAACACATAAAGGTTGTAGCAAATAATCAATAAATTAGGATTGAGTCCTCTAATGCACAGTTCATACACCATAGCCAATAGGACATTGATCCTAGCATTTGTGGATAGGTGATAATCAAAGACTAATTCATTGCACCTTCCATTTGGTAAGATGTCAATTACTCTATTTGATGTTCATGTTCTTCTAGGCATTCCAGTTACTAGCAAAGTAGTGTGGTAAAACCTATGAACCAGCATGATTCCATCATGTTGGTTAGCAAGTTGTTGGGAGTTCCTTTCGAGGAGATCGATGATGAGATAAAGACAGCTAACGACTTAACGATAAACAAGAGGTGGTTGAAAAGTAATTTTGGTACCCAGAGCGATATGTAGGAAGACTACCCCTTGGTCGAGTACACAGGAAGGGCATGTATTGAATACCTCATAACATGCACACTATTATTAACAAAATATCCACTTGAGTTCATGTATCTCTACTTCAACTATTGTGACATGTTAAGTCGGTTTGTGCATACTCATGGGGTGTTTCTCCCCTTACATCTCTATATGGGTTATCTTGGCATTACTACACGAGTTGAGGTTTATCAAATTGTTAGATATTTCATATTAATTGAGGTATGATGATCTAACTATACTTAATATATTGCATGAGATGACATTTGTATTTAATGATTACCATTTATATTTTGTATGGATAGATATATGATCACATCTCCTTCACGAGGCCCTGAGTCAATCCTGAGTATATAGCAACTTGCTTCGTGTGACAAAGTGGATTCAAAATAAAGAAATTGGTTAAATGATGAACACATCCACAAAATTCATAGAGAGATAGACCAACTACAATTGCACGAAGTTAGCTAAATCCTTTATAAGCATATATCGACTTTTGAATTGTGCAGTTGACATGCCCTATATAACTTCTAATTACTCTTTGCTTAATTTCATTAGGTGTACTGAGATCCCTACATTGATTTAAGGAGAGCTGACCCTATCCCAAATGCAACATTTTACATTGTTATATTAAATTTTTAGAAATTGTTGAGTCATATCACCCTAAGAAATTTCTTCTCCAACTAGGACATGTTCAAAGAATTCTAGATGATCCATACCGGCCCACAAGAGCAAAATAGGGTCCAAGCGCACAAAAGGACATTGTTAACTATACATTCATAGGCCAATTGTGGAAAAGGTAGAATTGTCACGTATTGTCTTCAATTGTGCAAGCTCAAAACTCTTACCATCCATGGGAAGCTACTCCAAATTACCTTGAATGGTTTCTAGCAAGGAGTTGTCTGATTATTGAGAATCTAGAGCACAGAGATAGTATTCATGATGGTCTCATTGAGGACATCATCATCCAGATACAAAGCATTGAACACCCAATGTTCATATGTTACATGAAAAACTCATGTTGTTTATTATTGTGCGTAATGGTTTTATTTTTGATTGATTTATATGACAAAGGAAAAGACAGACACTTGAAATTTCACTCAATTGGAGGTTGATGCTATTGCCTGATTTAAATATGGTTTCAACAATTTTTGCAATGAATGTTATTATTGATGTGTTTTTTAAGCTAAGTTTTCAGGGTGACAAAGCACGACCTTCACAGCATAGTGATGATTAAAGTACTCTATTCAACCTGATGACTGCTAACCAAAGAGGACCCTCTCAGCAATGAGAGAGACATTTTTGACCATACTACTAATCAGTTGTTATATTATAAACCAAGTTTAATGTCACTTGTTAAACAAATGGTTGCTGGAATTAGAACTTCGTGTTGAACTATGGTTTGGTTGTTTTGAACAATGTTTTGTTGTTAGACAATGATGGTAAAATTTTGACATGATGATAATAGTGGAGTTTATGTTATCTTCTTGTATTTTTAAACCCATTCATGCCAATGTGATTATAATGGTAATGGTGGAATTTGGCAT
>JAJIYU010009473.1:0-16994 GCA_030144865.1 Tinospora cordifolia | reverse complement strand
CTGATATCAGATGGTAAATTCCTGATATTAGAGCGCAACCGATAAACTGACTAAGTGTTTGAAACGCCCTAATGATTGAAACTGTTTGCATGTTTCGTATGCTCGTTTGTAAAATGCTATTGATGTGTAGGGGAGATCCACTGAGCTTTCGAGCTCACCCCATTTTTATTTACAGGTACTCTTGAGCCTGGCGCTCAATGAGGATGCAGACTAGAGACCTGAGGATGTATAGAGATAGAGAGTGACATTTTTGTTTAACTATCTCTCTGATTTTGTACAGTCTTTACGATGTTTATTTTGAACTTAGGCCAGAGGGTCATGTATAATTTTTTGTATCAGTATATGTAGGATTGTTTTTACCACTTTGAACACTATTTTATCTTGACTGATAAATTGATGATTTTTAGATATAGTATTGCTAAACAGTGTTCAATGATTTAGAAAGATTTGATCTGAAATGTGCTTCCGCTACTATTATCTTGATTTCCAGTATAAATATGATTTTGAACAACTGGTGAATCTGATTTGAAACTAACTGCTTAGTGAAGCATGATAAAAATGAATCTTTGAAATCAAAGAAATGATTTAAACCTCGTGTATAGAGGTAGAAAGATAGACTAACGACATCTGCCGCAAGCCCGGGGCCTCGGCGGGCCACGAGCCGAGCTTGGAGCTGCGCGACGCCCGACTACGGGGCCACAGATTGACAAACACGATGTCCGGTCCGGGGGTCGGGGTGTGACAAAAAGAGAGAAAGAAAAGTTGCTCATTCTCACGAATTCGACGTTTTGGTAAATTTGTGAAGAGGTTATGTAGAGCGAAACACGTGTTAATAGTATGAGCTTTTGGTATTTGGTTCGATATTAGAAGACACGATCGGCGATCGGGAGAACTTTAGTAGTCAATCTAGTCTGTTTGTCTGGTGTGGATAAGGGAAAAGGTGTGTTAATCGTGTGATCTTTTTTAGCCTATCCCTAGTAGCTTGAGCTCACAATATTTCTTATTGTTCAAGTAACCAGTGAAGATGCTAGTGTTAAGGAGTATGGTCAAGTTATTTTTTAGTAGTAATAGGCTTCATTGTTGAGGTTACTTTAGAAATAAGGTTTTTGTATGGTTGTTAGTTCAAACATATGGGCACATTGAGTTAGTAGTTATTTATTTCTTATTTTGTCATTGGGAACACAACCATGGGGCCAAATTTTCAGTTTATTCTTATTATTATTACTTGAATTGATATGTTATCCTGGATCTTTTATTATTAATGTTATCTTAATTATTCATTCACATATTTTTATGGGATGTGGCTTCGTGTGTCTAGGGGGATTATTGATATGGTAACGTAATAGTAATACCTCAATTCTGAATGGTGACATGTGGAGGCAAATGAAATTGAATATTTATACAATCCTATGTATGAAATTATTATGATATTGGTTATGATTTGAGAATTCCCTAAGGAGATGTACATGAAAGCAGGGAAGCCTTTAGCTTGGTAGAATGTCCAACAAACGTATTCACTGTTCTCTTTGCCTTCTTTTGACTCAAGTAAACTTTGAATCTATGAAAGAAACCTCGGGGCTTGACAATCATACAACACATTATTGGCATAACATTATAATGTTGATTCAAATGGTTCCAATTAGGATAAGTTTTTTTTTTTGGGTTTTTTTGAAAACATGAGAATAAGTACAAATGGTTCGAATTAGAATGAAATTCTAACAACATTAGAATAGAATGTGATAAAGGAGATTTAAATTAATAAAACGTGAACCAGGGACTTAGTATGCCTAATTCACAGCGATAAATAACAGGCTCGAAAATGGAATGTTCAGAGCGTAATAAGACACGTACAGCTTTTGGTCGTTACGGCAGACGTCAAATAGATGGAACCAGCTGGAAGTAAAGACATGCACGAGGGTGGCGGCAGCTCGTGCGTTCCTGCGCTCGTCCGTTTTCGTTCCTCGGAAAAATCACGAATTTGAAGTACTAGGAGTTTCAAGCATCCTAATAATGATTACGCGTTAATTAATTAAATAATTTCAACAGGTAAAACTGACGCTAGGCATTACGTCCTGCAGGTTGAAGCCTTTTTATTAAATAACTTCGACTGCTAAAACAGATCGTTATTAACAAAAAGTATTTGTGAAACAAAAAGCGTATCTAATAATGATCTGGAGTCAAATTGTTTGTGCAACCTTTCTTAAATAAAGCTTTTGTACGAACAGCATATCTACTTTAACTACCAAACCTAGATTCAAATTCACAAGATATCTCATTTTTTAAATATCATTCCCCACCACACAATTTGAAAACTTTTAACTGTAGTTAATTAGATTTATTTTTTCTTTAATCGTCACATCCTACGACTTTTTTGACATGAGAGTATATACGTACGTCTCACATTTTTTTATGAAGAGCGTGTCTTACTTGGTCAAATGTGATCAGCGGTTCAATCCATTGAACGCTCTTATTACTATTATTAATTTTAGTTTCATTTTTTCTATTAATTGATTAAACGCATCCTTAATATTTGGGAGAATCGTCAAATGTTTTGGTCCTTTTTGTTCTTAAAGTACCCAATTTGCTACCAATAAATAAATCGTTGAAAAGTTGATTTCGCATAATTAATTTGACTTATTGTCCCTTTTTTTTTTCAATGCCTCAACTTTCTGTCCTAATTAAAGTTGTTTTTGTAAACTTTTTTTTTTGTAACAAATTAATTACTCTTAATTTTCTTATTGTGAAGGAATTATTTCTTTTTTAAAAAGTTTTAATAAGAGATCTTAGTCCTTTTAATATCCAATACGGATCACTTCTTTCCATGGTGTACTAATTTGATATTTAAGTAATGTATTTATGTGATAATAAACGATCTTTTTTTAACTAAAATTAATAATAAAAAGACTTGAATTTGCTTATATTTTGGTAGAATACTTAGCATAACAAATTAAAATATTTATGTTAAGGACTACCTCACTCATCAAAATTTATGTTGTTTCATTTATTAAAGCACTACGCACAGAAAATAACTTCAATCTCCTTTTGTTTTTATTAATAAATAAATAATCAGAGAAAATAAACTTACTTACATGTATATCTTTTCTTTACTTTTTTTAATTAGACAATAGGAAATAACTGTAATCTCTCTCTCTCTGTGTTTTTTTTTTTTTTTTTTTTAATATATCATAAGAGACAATCTTTTGTCAAATTGATTGTCATTGCTATGGGAAACTCGTGGAAGTTGAGTTTGATCTTTGTGGCCAAGTAAATGACCTCACGCATGAATGTATGATGATAATTAAGAGTCCCAGAGTCAACCGATATTTGGTTGACTTTAAACTGAGCTTTCTCGTCTATAAATACCCCAAAGTTCCTCCCAGTAGCCATAAGGTCTTTGAGACCATTAATTGGCATCAGATAGACCAAATTATATCGATTTTCTTGTCGTTCCTCTTTTAATTTCCATTCTTTCTTCTTCTGCAATTTGATCATTAATTACATCCGATCCTACTTAACTATGCCTCGCAAAGGTATGAGAAGCATCTTCTTCTACTCTCCACAGAAGAGTAGTTCTTCGCTCAATTCTCCTTCTCCTTCTCGCCCCTCTCCTGTCTACTCTTTCTCCAACGCCATGATCGACGAAACTATATGCACTGCCGAAGAGATGATCCAGAAATGGAATCCAGAAACCTCTGCTTTCGCCAAAGTCACTTCGCTCTTCTACGAAAGCAAGAGAGAAGCTATGGAGTTTCTCAAGATCGTCAAGGATTTGCAGAGAGCCATGCGTTTTATGGTCTCCGAGAACTCCAATTCCGAGAGGCTCGTCCGTGCTCAGCATCTGATGCAAATCGCCATGAGGAGGCTCGAAAAAGAGTTTTATCAGATTCTCTCAACGAATCGTGATCATTTAGATCCTGAATCGATTTCTGGATCTCGATCTTCGCTTGCGTCGGAGAGGTCGAGAACGAGTATTTCCGATTTCGAGGACGATGTTGCCGGATACGAAGATGAGATTCAGGTTGTCAGTGATTCAATCTCCGAGGTTGAGCAAGTTTCCGCGCTTGCCATGTCTGATCTCAAGTCAATTGCCGATTGCATGATTTCTACCGGTTACGGTAAAGAATGCGTGAAGATTTATAAGATTATCAGAAAGTCGATCGTTGACGAAGGACTGTACCGTCTTGGAGTGGAGCGGTCGAGTTCTCATAAGGTTCAGAAAATGGATTGGGAGGTCCTAAATCTGAAGATCAAGGACTGGCTCAACGCGGCGAAAATCGCAGTGAAAACGCTATTCACCGGCGAAAGAATCCTCTGCGATCACGTCTTCTCCTCATCTGATTATATCAGAGAATCATGCTTCTCAGAAATTTCGAAAGAAGGAGCGATCATGCTCTTCCAGTTCCCCGAACTCGTCGTGAAGGGAAAGAAATCTCCTGAAAAGATGTTCCGCTTACTCGATCTCTACGATTCCATCTCTAACCTCTGGCAGGAAATCGAATCGATCTTCTCCTTCGAGTCCATCACCGTCGTCCGATCCCAAGCTTTAACTTCTCTCATCAAACTTAGCGACGCGGTCCGATTGTTGCTCTCAGATTTCGAAACGGCAATTCAGAAGGACTCGTCGAAATCTCGTGTCAAAGGTGGAGGAATTCATCCCCTCACAACACAAGTCATGAACGACGTGTGTCTGCTAGCTGATTACAGCGGACCTCTCTCCGATATCCTCGCTGCTGCGCCATCACCAGTCCAATCACCTCTACCACAATCCTACTTCGAATTTCCGACTTCTCCCGACGATGACATTGCCATGTCAGCGGTGCCCCACCGATTCGCTTGGTTGATCCTCGTTCTCCTTTGCAAACTCGACGGCAAAGCCGAGATATACAAAGACGTCGCACTATCGTATCTATTCCTCGTCAACAATCTCCATTATGTCGTTACAAAAGTCCGCGCATCAAATCTCCAGTTAATCCTCGGAGAAGATTGGATCTCAAAGCACGACGCCAAAGTGAAACAGTACGCCGCGAATTACGAGCGAATGGGATGGAGCAAGGTTCTAGATGCGCTACCTAACGAGGATTCAACCTCTTCATCTGCTGTGGTGTCTCCTGATGAAGCGAGGAATTGCTTCGAGATATTTAATATCGCTTTCGAGACGACGTATCGGACACAGTCGTGGTGGATCATACCGGATAGCAAGCTCAGAGATGAGATCAAATTGTCTATTTGTAAGAAACTAGTTCCGGCTTACCGCGCGTTCATTGAAAAGTACAGAGCTGCCTTGAGAGACGATAACAACTCAAATTTTGTCCGATACGATCCGGATGATGTGGCGAACTACATATCGGATTTGTTTTACGGAACGGGAGTTTCGGGTTCTTCCCAGTCTTCTTCCTCCTCCAAGCGTTCCTCGCGGTCTCGATGAAGCAACAATGAACCATTTTTCCCTTTCTTCATTAAAAAAATGTATTTAGATGCGGATAATGCGAAAAATGTTTGTATTTACACGAAGAATTATGCCAGGGAATAAAAATATATACGAGAATTTTAGGAGAATTTGAAACTTTATTATTGTTTTTTTTTAAAATTAAAATTTGTTTGTAGAGAGATTGCGAAAAAATTAAAATTTTTTAAAAAATTAAGATTCCTGAACCTTCCTGGAATTCTGGGATCAGAGATTGCGAAAATTAAGAGAAGAAAGTGAAAAAAAATTATAACACGACTAGTAAAGAGCCAAGAAATTAACCTGAAACAGAAATTTTAAAGTCAATAACGCTTTTTCTTGCGGCTATATAAGACGGCTCAAGAATGTCAAAAACACGAGTTCCCGTCGCCTTCTAATGACATCAGCATTGTAATTAGAAAAATAAACAGGCGTTTTATATATCATCGAAAGTGACGCCACGTTTTGGTAACATCCAGACACAAACATATAAAAAATGGATGTAACAATTTTTTAATTTAGAAAATGTAAGACTTCTGTTACCACATCAGCCTAGCTAACATTAGATTATTATTATTATTATTATTATTATTATTATTAGTAGTAGTAGTAGGGCCTGCACCGAACGTATAAGCTTGCAGATGGGTCATTTAAAAAAAAATTAATTTAAAAATTGAGACCTAACGCTCAACGCTCTTTATATCACATTGTGGACGCCCTTATTATTATTATTATTATTATTATTTCTCATAATGTAGGATGATGGTTGAAAAACAAACTTCAACATTAATTAACTGAAACACGTAGATTCCGCAAGGATATAGCTAAAGATGTACGCGACTTGCGGTTGGCTTCATATAAGTTGGTCAAAGTAGTCCTTATAATTTAACTTTAAGGTGTTTACGGGATACTATTGGATTATTATTTAAAGAATAAAATAAGATAATGTTAAGTTGGATCAAATAAAATTAAAAATAAAATAATTTATTTTTTAATATAACATAAAGTAATTATAAAAAAGCTAATAATAAATTTTAAAAAATGAAGAAAAATTAGATGAACGAGAGAAAAAAACTGTATCTCCATAATTAATCTAACAAAAGAAAATTGATTTAAATAATTTTGTAAGATTGAGATAAAAGGGTGAGTTCATCATTATGTTTTTGTTCCGTCCTATTGTAACCGAAAGATGAGGGAATCGTTTAAAAAATTTTAAAAATTGTTGTAAATATAATTAAAGAAATATTAAGAATTCCAAAAAAAAAAAAATTAAGGGACAAAGAAGAATTATTAAAGGGTACTAGAGATAAAAGAAAATTTGTACTTTTTGTTTATGATTTTCACGACATATAAAACCCCTTCATATAGATTTTTGGTATATGGGGTTTATATCAATTATTAAATAATATAATAAAAATAATTACAAATATTTAAATAATCTCATTAATTTAGATATTATGAGATTTAAGAATTATAGAAACTAAATGTAAGGGAGATTACAAAAACGATCATTATATTTATTTATAACACTCTCTCTTTGAATGTCTTTCATATAATAATATGCCTCATTAAATTTTTACTAGATAAAATCGAATAAAAAATCTCTAGAAAAGAAAAGAATACATATTATAATAGACTTTTATAATATTATTAGGATTACCTCATTATAAACAATGCTTAAAAAATCCTATTGAAAAAAAAACACAATGAAGGAAAAAATAATATAATACACTAATTAATAACTCATTTTGAATCTTCCTCTCTCATTGATATGGGTGACATTTCTTCCATCATTTTTGCTTGTGATATCCTTAGGTCGACACAATCCAACGTTGTGTACAAGCTTCTTAAATGTTGTGGTTGACAAGACCTATGTAAATAAATCAATAAGATTCTCACTTGATTTTATCTCTTGGATGTCAAATCTACCATTAGTTTGGAGCTCGTCTACATAGAAAATTTTTGGCAAAAATATGCTTTATTTTATTCCCTTCACTTAATTGTATGTTACATGTTGCATTATCCTCATATAAAATGATTGGATACTTTTTTATTGAAGATAATCTATATGATTCTTGAATATATTGAATTATGTTTCTCAACCATATGATGACTTGCTTTGTAACAACTATAGTTTGTTTTATTGACTTTCATGAAATACCAATATCATTGTAACACCCCCAAATTTTATTATTATTATTTTTAAATAAATAAGTAAACAATTTAATAAATACTATAATAAAAATTAAACTAATTAAATATATTTTTTAATTAAAATAATTATTTTCAAACATACTTGTAAAATTTGAAGACATTTTTTTTCAAATATCCAACTTCGAGGTGTCTTTTCACATCAACACACTCACTATGAATTTCATAAGATTGTTAACACTATTTCAAGGGAGTGCATTAACAAAATCAAAGCATACTTATTAAAAGATTCAAATATTCAAACTACAAAATGAACTAAACTTATCTAGGCCCATTGACCAAACATAAAACAATTAAATCAGTCTAGGTTCCATTGGCCAAACATCAACCATATATTTAAGTATCCATAAGAGAAGCGAATAGTAAGGAATAATGGCATGTGGGCCTAATATTAATGTTCATTATTGGCTAGAATTTCATTCATCAAAATCAATACGAGGTCTACTGAGCATGCCCTTGTCTAATAATCTTCTATCCCTTAAAAAAAGGAAAATGGGTGAGCTCAAAGAGCAAAGTAGATCCATCATAATTCTTAAACCATTATTAAACAAACAAAAATAGACAAATTAACATACGCTTCCAAACATTAGGCATTTCAATAAATTGTTTGTTTAGGTTGAGGTTTCTCTCTCAAGTAGGGAGGGTATCCCTAGATGGTCCTTCTATCATGCAAGACATTGTGCATCTCATATGTATATCTTATATCATATATCGAAATTCAAAAGTATTCAATCTTACATCAAATCATTAGATAAAGGTTACGTTGTAACCATCTCTAGATGGTTTCTTCTGGTAACCCAATCTGTAAGCAAAAACCATCATCTCTAGGATCCACCGATGGTGCCCAAGTGGGTCATCGGTTCGGAATGTGTGTTCTTTTCTCTATGTAATGTGTTTCTTATAATCTCATAATGTATGTCATATTCACATCATGCAAATCTCATGATACTCAACCAATTAAATTAACATTTGTAAGCATACAATCAATATTTCACATCCATTTCAACATTCTAACCATAGACATGCGCAATAAATAATTGATAGTTAACTATTGATCTATTCAATACACAATCATCTACACACAGACACATCACCATAAGCACTCCATTATTGAAAGAAAATAAGGTCATCTAATATGCTCATTTGATAATAATTTAAAGATATGGTATTATAGGCTAATAATTTCAAATCCCAATCTAATTTCAGTGTTAATTTTATTGCGGCTTAAAATCAAGGTTTAAATGCTTTAGACTAAGATCAAATAATGAACAACGAGTATTGGTTTTAAAAACTAAATCAATCCAATTTCTAGGATTGTAAAATATTGTGTATTTCCCTTTAATTCTTATTTCAATTAATCTAATCTTTGTTTCTGTAAGTTAAGACCCTTATCATTAAAACCTTTTCTCAAGGTGCTTTAATACCTATTAGTTACATTTCCTAATAAGCCCTCTCGAGGTGTACAGTGTAAAACCTTGACCCCCCGTGTTCTTAATTGGATTTAACCATTTAGTCAATGGACTTACCCATTTAGACAATGGACTTACCCATTTAGACAATGGACTTAACCAGTTTGCGGGTTAGGCCAATGTTACTTTACAAGTGACACACACTTGACTTTCTAATCCCAATATCCCATGCCTTAATAAAAAAAATGTAAAAGGTTGTATTATAAGAGATAAAAGAAAATTCATACTCTTTATTTAATCATAAGGAAGAGTACAAAAAAATGTTTATCGTAGAATTAAAGACATAAGTGGGCAAACATGCCCTACATAGGAAATTTCAAGATAAAAGGATACTAAAAGGGAGGCGTCCCAGATTCTTCTTCACAAGTTCAAATTTTTGAAAAATATTAAAGGAAGAGTAAGCAAAAAGCTCAATAGATCTTAAACAACTATCCTCATATTCAAGACATTAACACATACATATTTGAACCACTTTCAAGAATTAGGGCGTTTCAAGCATTTATATTGTGTAAGTTGTAATTTAGACCAAAAGAGTTTTTTAACCCTTGATGTTCTGAACTAAGTGACTTCTTAGAGTGAAATATGACGTTTCTTAGTCTATTTCATTAGACTTTGAACTTAGGGTGTAACACCCCAATCCCCACATTCTTTGAGTATTGGATATAACCACCATTCTTTGACAGCGGACTTAACCATTTGGCGAATTGGATCCATGTTACTTTACAAGTGACACACACTTGAATTTCTATTTTTCAATACCTCATGCCTTGGAGTAAATTCAATAATACCAATTTCCACTTAATAAAATTAAGGCAATTAAAGATAAAGAAAAATTCAACTTCTTTATTCATAAAAAGGAAAATACATAACTTTCTAATAGTTTAATACATAACTTTCTAATTGTTGATCAAAGAAATTTATAACCTCTAAAATAAAATTAAATTTTAGCAGAAGACTTATTCAATATTGGGCAACTTGCCCTTACATTAAAAAGAAACTTCAAAAAAGATAGAAACTTACTAAAATAGAAACTATCCAAATTCCATGGTCTTCATAATTTAATTTCCTGAAAAAAAAGAAGAGGAAGGGGTGAGCACAAAGCTCAATGGATCTTTTTTCGAACAACCATTTTTCAAATTCAAACCAATAACACATTCATATTTCAAACACTTGCATGTATTAGGCATTTCAAACATCCATTTGTTTAAAGTTGAAACTTTAGACCAAAAAGGTTTTTAAGCCATTAATGTTCTTAACAAAGTGCCTCCTTAGAGTGAAATATAACTTTTCTTAGCCAATTTTATTAGACTTTTAGAATTCAAGGGAACTTACCCACCAACCAAGTACTTTTGTCTTAAAACCATATGAACTAATAATATGAAAAGAACATCAATAATAACCCACATGTTAGCTATGATAGTACATTGTTATTTTCACCATCTTCTTTTGTTAAATCTTGAATTATCAATTAAACTTCAGAATATGAAACTAAGATCAATAAAATTCAGAATATGAACAATCTGAAAATCAAATCATGAAACAACCATAATTATACATCATTGTTTGAAATAAAGCCTAAGCATGATACTAAACATGACCTGAATATTATGAATGCATAAATTCGAACAAGGATCAAATCTGAAATTGAAATATATTTTAGAATTCTAGAACTAAAATTATTTTGATTTCAAAAGCTAAACAAATAATGAAAATGCTAGCAATTCGAATAAGAAAAAGGTGTGTTAGAGAAATCACTTCCACCTTATGATGCTTTCTCCCCAAAGTTTAGACAAGAGTTTCTAATGTACAAGCACCAAGAAAATTACCCAAGATGAATCTCCAAACCAAGAACTTCTCACACACAATAAGGAAAAGAAAGGTGAGAACGGGTGCTAAGAAGATGGCTTAAAGAACAAGAGAAAATCTCAACTCTTGTTTCTTGGGATGAAATGAATTATAAGCATGGGGGTTTTGTATAAAGTTCAAAAGGGTAGAGAATGACAATTTTGTGGTGTTCTCCTTGTAGGAAACTTGCCAATTCTTCAAAATTTTATGCCTGCCAAGTATAGGAGAATAGCAAGTGTATTTGGATATTTTTTTTGGAATTTAGAAACCAATTTTTGGAATCATTTTTCTTAGATTTTTTATTAATTTCCTGCTTTATTTTCGGAGCCTCAAATCTGGACCGTTGAATCATCTTTGAGTGCAGCACACGGATCCTCATTCGCGATCAACGAAAATGCCTTAGATATGGACTGTCGAATCGTCCTTGAGCGCAGCACGCAGATATTCGTTCGCGATCAACAAAATGCGCCTTAGATCTGGACCGTTGGATCGGGCAGATTGATCGTGGGCCATTGGATCTTGATGATTCGGTGCATCTGGGCGTTGGTGCGATTTTGATCTCGTTCGTTGGATCGGCGAATCAATCGTAGACTATTTGATCGTGGCAATTCGGTGCTCCTGTGCATTCGGTGTGGGCTTAATCATGATCGTGGGATCTTAGATCATGCGGATTACACGTTTCTGGCCATTAGATGCAGTTTCTATTACCAAAATTACTTTCTAAGGTTTCTATTATCCAAGCTTTGCTAATTATAAACCCAATTTCACTTTTTAATTTATGTAAATATGGTTTATTGTACATATCCTTCTATTTTATTAATTTGTTAATATTCTCCCCTTTCTAATTCTGTAATATTGTATTTATTAGATATTTTTATTTCTTTAATGTTTTTTTAATTGCCAACAATTAATAATTCATATTTCTCTATATTTTTCATTTCTTCATTTCATATATTTTTCTCTATATTTATTTCATATTTTTATTTTTAGAGAGGTAAAAATAATTATACATGTATATATATATAATTCACTCTACTTATTTGATAATTAACTCCATAATTGTTCCATTATATGCATAATTACAAAATAATTCTTATACAAATAATATTTGATAATTCTTCTTACCTTATATCCTTTGTTAGATCATCCTAATATTAAAATTTCATTTGCTTCTAATTATTTTAAAATCTTTCTCAATGAATTTTATTTCATTAATTTTTCTTTTCCTTTTTGTTCACAAAATTATGAGGTAAATATGGCTTTTAACCCACCAACCAATCACTTAGGTATTATAAACCTCATGAACTAATCATACAATAAATTGAAAAATAAATTTCAGAATTTAAGAACACATGAAACAACTTATTCATCATTCAAAATCATGCACCAAACATGGAACTCATCCCTAAACATGATACTACCATGAATGATCATAAAAATTGGCATGATCTTAAACATTTATGAATCTGAAACATTGCACGAATGGGAATAGAAAACTTATATCAAACATAAAAAATTTTTAGAAAAACAGAACAATCGAAATGGACATGCTAATAGCTTAAATATGAAAAAGGTTTAAGAGGGCAACTTCCACCTTAGCTTTAGATGTTTCCAAAAAATCCAGCAGCGTTTCCCCCATGTTTTTGTCACTTCAAACCTCCACAAACCACTCTTTAATGATAACTAAAACTCTGAAACTAGAAGCACTTCCTTAGGCACAAAATGAGATGTTAGGAAGAGAAAGAAGAAGAAGAGAGCACACTAGTGGCGTTTTCGCTTGCTCTGGGAATGAATGATCTGTAAACAATGAAGGGGGTATTTATAGTTTTCAAACACACTAAGGGACATCCATGGGCAGCTAGAGAAACCACTCTCATTTGGGCAACATTCCAAACACTAAAGGTAGGACATGGTAAGTGTGCATATTTTGGCATGTGATATCTCTTTTGTGGGCCCACTAGTGATCTTGCTAGTCTTTGTTTTTAATTCAATTTTAGAGACTGAAATTCTTCTAGAACCCTTCTAAAATGGTCTTCGACGTCCCATAGAAAGAGAGAATATTCTCTCATATCTTTCCCCTTTGATTCCTTTGCTTGCTCATCACACTTAGGCAAAAAAGGCATATTTTTCTTCACTTTCATTTGGACGTCCAGCTAGTAGATGTATGATATCAAAGCATGAGAGACACCATACCACACTCTGATTTTCAAATCTTGCACAAGGAAACTCTCCCTTTGAAGCTATAATCAAATTTGGGTGTTTTCGGAGAGAATGTCTCAATCTTGGCGCCATGTGTACATAAGATCACTGCATATACACTTTCCGTCTTAATTTTCCTCATTTAAAGTTGACGGCTAGGATGAGATCAAGAGTATCTTTCTTGTTCCAAAATCTTCTAATGAGGATTTTTACATGTGCAAACTCACACCTACACACATGTAGGCCGATTTTGGCTTAATTGGCAACAAGGTGCACGTCATCACTGCATGGTGTACATGAGATCATTCTTTTATAGATTTCTATAGGTGACGCCTCTTGTGGGTGTATTGAATCATCAATGTGGTGCATAAAATCATTTTACATGTGTTCAAATCAAGGAAGACGTTCCCGAGGTGATTGGGTAGGGTGGGGGTGCACAGGATCATGATGTTCCACCCATGTGATTTGCACATGCTTTGGGTGGCCATGCCTTCATGGGTTCACATGAATTTTTTTTAAAAATTAATATCTCCCTAATCACTAGGAATTTAGGTGTATAACCTATAGTTTTGAAACCACATGATCAAGACACAAATTTTAAGGTATAGTTTGGCCCAAGGCATTTTTCCTTAGAAACCTTCCTTATTTAGAGCCCACTAAAGGTACTTTATCCGAATCTTGGTCAATTGTCCCAATTTTTGGATTTGTGGTGCATCTTGTTAGTTTATGCCATTCCATGAAATATTGGGTCATTACGAATCCTTGAAATACCTTAAATTCCATTTCTTTCCTAATTTAAACCCCCTGAAGGTGTTTTGGCAAAATGAGAGCCCTAATCTTGACCAATTGAGCTACTTTTCGGATATGTTGTTCAATTGGTTAGTTCAAGTCACTTTGTTTCATTTTAGGTGATTTTGGATTCTTAAAGGTCAGTAAATGAGAATTTTAGAATCTGCCAAATTTAGCCTTGAAACTAGCTCGGTTCCATTTTGCACCTGAATTTCACTGAATAAACTTTGAATTTTGTTTCATTTGGTATGGAGTTTTTAGTGTATTACATACAATCAACAAACTAATGCAATAAACACTATAATCAGATGCAACCTCGTTTAGAATCAATAACCTCCCAGTCCATTGATCGTCTTAAGTCTGTACTTTGATTATCCAACCATTAAACCTCTCTACTAAGTTAGTTTAATAGTTTCAGATCAATTTATCTATGGCTAGTAAATAAAAAAACATTAAACACACAAAGCATAAAACAAAACTCAGAATAGATCAATCAAAACAAAGAATCTAAGGTTCCTAGAAAATAAAGGTCTTAATAAATAAAAGATCATACTCAAAGCTTGATCTTGTTCTTCGTCTCTATCTCTGTCTTTTCTCCCTTCTTCACGTCTGGCCATCAACAATAATGAATTGAATAATGAAAAACCCTAATACTTGTTCCAATTTATATATCCCACTTAAAAACTCGTAAAACACAAAATAAAAACACCTAAAAATCATCTTTAATCGCACTATTGTGGTCCATGAACACGATAGCTTTGTTGCACCAAAAATCATCGAAAAACCCACCTTTTGTGTTAACTTTGTTGCACTAACATGGTAGTGCAAGAAATTACCATGGTAGTGCATCTTGCTTCGCTTTCTCTCATTTCTTTCGTTGTGCTACCATGGTACTCATGCTTCATTACCATAGTAACACCTATTTTCTACACTTTTGGCCTTTTTTTCACTCTCCTTTCTTGTATATACCTATGTCCAATTGTTGTAAACCTGCACAAACAATTGAGAAAGTTCCTTGGGCATTAAATCACAAACATAAATGCATAGGAATCACACTGAAATTCTCTAAATATGCAAATGACATGCCATGCTCATATAAATGCTTAAGTACATAATTATAAACAAACATATGTTATTTCCTACAAAACTCATACAAAACATATGCAAAATACATATAATATAGTTAGTATGCTATGCAACTAATAGTAGTACCAAAGGTGGTATTAGAACTAGAAATGAGTTGTTGGTTCAACAAAGGAATCTTTCAACCAAGTGATTGAGACCTCATGTCTTGGAAAGAGACCTTAGGTAGAGACTTGGGTGTTGCCCAGGGTGGCACAATAGATCATAAATGAAAACTTCTAGGAAATAGGTTAGAGATTAAAAATGTGTGAAAATATAACATTTTCTTGGTCAGGATACGAGATCGGGAGGATCATGTATCTCTGCTTTCTATATGGTATGAGATGCATAGGAATTCAGGGGTATAGAGAAATCCTAGACTCAAAGAGTGACAGACCATGTTGGGTGAATGATCTGTGCCTTTGGAAGAGCTTATTTCCCTATGATTGTCTGGTATGGGACGGTCAAACATAGTGGGGCTTGGAATACCTTAGTTATCAAGACATTTGTAAAATTGTTTTGGTGAAGTAAGATCTCTAAGTGGAAGTCTTTGTCGATAGGTAAGAATGGTATGGGATGCTTGAACCCTGAGGCATGGATGGAAACTTGGAATGTCATTATGTTAGTGTGAATTTGTATGATTGAAGGACTGAATGATTGACTGCATGCTTACTTATTTCAATTTCATGAAGAACACATATACTTTGATCATGAAACTCAAAACTTATACCCAACAACATTAGAGGTCCTTAAAACCCTCAAATAAGAACATAGAAACATGATTTGATAGGTTATTGAATAATCGAGAACCTAGATACATGCATCTAGCATCATGATAGCATGGATGAAATGAAAACTTGAGGAAACGGACATGACAAATGAATAAGGACGGGACAAGTATTTTCCCAAGTCTGGAAAAACATTTTGTATCCTAAGGATAAACAAAGATGAGTTGTGTACCCAACTTAATATTCTCCTTGAACCTTTTTCATTGTGATACTTTATCAAATACTAAAATGACTTTTGACTTGTAGATAATCGCTAGATCCAAAAGATATGCCACTAGAATTGTCGCACCTAATGAGACTGAAGCATAGGGATAAGAGGCATAGATTGGTGTTGTTGAGGCTCAGATTGAGAATATGCTAACTCCTGAGTTGTTAGCGGAGATCAATAGGAGAGTTACAGAGTAGATTATGAGGGTACTACCTTAGATGCTACAAGCAATGCCACAGCTACTACAAGCGGTGCCACAGCTGCAAATACGAGCAGATTTCAAAATAGTAGCCGGTGCCTGTACCTGAGTCTCTAGTTCGTCAGAGGGCACAAGATGACATTGAGGATAAGGAACAGAGGAAAATGTTGATGGAGTTGCAGAAATTCCGTCCATCTCAATTTGATGGCACGTTTGACTACATGATAGTAGACCACTAGTACTAGGAGCTTGAGGAACATTTGGATGTGTTAGGAGCAACGAGTCCCCGTAAAGTTATACTAGCCACCCATTAGTTTAAGGGACCTACTAAGAGTTGGTGGAGGATGTTGAAGGCAGATCCAAACACTAGTGTCAGAGTGTCGCAACCCACTTCATAAAAGTGATGTCACGACCAGCACACAATACCATATATGCTACATCTACGTATACAATACTATGTCAGCCTCTCACAATTAATCCTACTCAATATCCCTACAGAAATTTTGATAGAGTCTCCTCTAAAATTTTGACTTATCCCAAAAAAATTCATCACCTGATAAACAATATTATGATCTACCCAAACATACACAGTATATTTCGTATATCATTCACAAATCAAAACTATTTTCCACTCTCATCTTAGTGAAAGTAAACTGATATCTCTCTAGCTGATATTACATATACAATGATAATTATAATTATACAAAAGTAAAACTCATAA
>JAJIYU010009472.1:0-16985 GCA_030144865.1 Tinospora cordifolia | reverse complement strand
GCTTCAGCAAATGGAATGTTTATATAGATTTTCTTAAACATATCCAAAAATTTAGCAAACTGTTCATCCATCTTCTTTTTCTGAAACCTTTGAGGAAAAGGTAAGGGTGGAGTTTCAGAAATTCTGTTCTCTTGGTTTGCTCTTTCTTTGGCCTTCCCTTTTAACGATGTCGGTTCTTCATGTTGACTTATGGATGACTTTGGCACATCCATCTCATTTCTAACAACTCCCTCAGCTTGATTAGGTAGTATACTTGGATTTGGAGGACCTACTACCTCTTTGCCGCTCCTAGTAGTAACCGTCTTACAGCTCTCCTTTGGATTTACTTGAGTATCACTGGAAAAGAGCTCCGCTGCTGGTTTGACACTATTTGTGCCAATTGCTCCATTTGGGTTTCCAGATTTTTAACAGTAGCATTAATGTTTCCAACCTGAAGTTTGATTCCGAAAACTCTTGTGTCATTTTTATCAACCCTGCTCGTCAACTCTTTGAAGAATCTTGAGTGCATACTCATCATTTCATCAAGTTTATCCTCCAAAGATGGCTTCTTATCTTGCAAAGGCTGTTGATTGACAAATCCTGGAGGCATTAGAGCATTTCTGTTACTTGCATATGAGAAATTCTCAAGGTTTCTCACACCCGGATGGTAATACTTTGGGACATTATATCCCCCAGCTGGTGTTTGATACCCATTGAATCTGTTCATTGCATTCATCTGTTCAATTGAAGCTTCTCCATGATAGGATGACTTGTTTGCTTCAGCAATGGAGTGCACTTGTTGATGTTGTTGAAGTTGTGCTCGACTATTCTTTTCTTCCACCAAATTCAACCGATGGGTCATTGCTGCAATTTGGGCATGCAAGGCACTGATCTCGTCAACTTCATGAATTCCCACTCTCTTAGTTGTACTTCTTTCTATACCATGTCCATAAGCGTTAGTTGCCATGTCCTCAATCAGTTGAGTTGCCTCTGTGGTTGATTTCCCCATCAAAGATCCTCCAACTGCTGAATCTACCAATGCCCTTGTGGGCGGTGTAAGTCCACTATAAAACATCTGAATTTGAAGCCAAGGTAGATAACCATGTTGTGGGCAACGCCTTATTAGGTCTTTAAATCTCTCCCAAGCTTCATATAAAGACTCAAATTCAGATTGTTTGAAACAGCTAGTCTCCCCTTGCAGCTGATGCACTTTGGCTGGCGTGAAATACTTTTGTAGAAACTTCTGGCCCATTTCTTCCCAAGTTGTTATACTTCCCGGAAGCAAGGTTTGCAGCCAACTTTTTACTTTATCCCTTAAGGAAAAGGGAAACAGTCTCAGCCTAAGCTGATCTTCCGTTACTCCATGGATTTTTACAGTATCGCATATCTCCATGAAGGAGTTTAGATGTACCATTGGATCTTCCACAGCTGAGCCTCCAAACTGTTGCTGCTGCACCATGGTGATCAAGGAAGGTTTCAACTCAAAAGTGTTTGCATTAATGGGTGTCCTTGTTATGCCTGAGTAGTTGTTGTTTAAAATAGGTTTGAAGAAGTCTCGTAATGGTGCCTTTCCATTATTACCAACACCCGAACTACCGCTTTCAGCCATATTTGATGCACGTTCTTGAGCCTCCTACCGAATCTGACTTATTGTTTTCATCAAATCTGAATCGTGGTGGTCACTAGGACATCTACTCATACAAGCCTAAAACACAAAAACACAAACAGATCAAGTATATTCAATGTATTCTTTAGTAATGATAAGATAAATCAATTAATAAGTAGCAATAAAATAAGATATCGCCTTGACTAAAACCAAACCAAATTCAACTGGTTTTAAAAACACTAACACCGTTTGATCGCCGGCAACGATGCCAAAAACTTGTTGGCAACCCCGCAAGTGTACGTGATCGGAGTAGTAATAACCGGTAAGACCGGGTATCGTCCTCAGGGAAGAAAGGGTTGCTAATGATTTCTAATCCCAGATTTACTATTGATCACGGTTTTATCAAGACTAGATTGGATTTGGTTGAATTAATTTCAATACTAGAAACTGATCTAAACAAAGATAATAGTTAAAGTTTTTATAAACATATCTAGGATAGTGAGTGCCGCTGTTTAGTTTGTAAATCTTCGTTGTAGTTATGAATTAGTTAATCTATGAGCTATAGCATCAATGGTTGAAATCCTTTCCTAAGGTATTTCAACACTCACTAGATTTGTTTCGTCAAACCCTCTTCCGAGGCGTTCACTCAACAAGCTATGTGTTTTATCCAACAATCCCTGTGCAACTCCCTAGATTGGTCAACAATCTTCCAATTAATCAACTGGTCTAAGTCCAAATTATGATATCCACCCTTTAGGCTTCTTTCCCGAGATAGACCAAAGTATTAAGTTCAATACATCTATGGCCAGTAGACATAAGGCTTTAAATCTACACAATAAGGAATAGAATCTATAACTTAGCAACTACAATTAGATATTACAAACCATGCTTTGAACATCACATCCCAGATAATAACACTGATTAGCTAGACATGAATTCAAAGGAAATCATCAAATTAAATTTTAAAGAAGCAATACATACTCAAATCTCTTAAACAATCTTTAATTCTTAATAAAAACCTAGTCTTTCATGCCCTAATAGTTGTCACAGTGATTTTTCTTCGATCTTCGGTCCCCCAGACTCTAATTATCCTTTTCTATTTATAGTCCTACACTAAAAAACCTAAAAAATACGAAAATCTCGCTAGACAATCGAGTGACTGCGGTCAGTGACCGTGGTCTATGATTTTGATGTCAAAACCCAGAAATTTTCACATTCTGTCCACCGTGGTCTGTGCTGTTTCTATGCAAATCACATTCTGGTGACCGCGGTCTCTAGTTTATGGACCGCAGTCACCAGTGCGTTATCAACTGGTTTTATTCTTCTGTTGTTACTGCGATCTTCAGTTCTTGGACCGCGGTCTTCTGGTATTTTCTTTTGATTCCATCTCTTATTTGCCTTCTTCTGATGCATTCTGCAATACATTCAATTCCTTTCCTAGACATCATTTTCTCATAAAAGAATATCAAAACTATAGAAAACAAGGCTTAAAAGTTATTAAACAATGTAAACCCCTAACTAGGTGCAACTATTGCTAATTATGCAATTCTTTACTTCTATTTCCTCTTATTTCATATAAAATGCAACATTTTACCTATTCTAATGTTAGTTTGCTATGCAACTAACACATCCCAATGCTATGAACTAACTTTTCAAATGATGTAGTTGGTAAAGCCTTTGTAAACATATCTGCCAAATTGTCATTTGAACGAATTTGTTAAACTTCAATATCACCATTTATTTGAAGATCATGTGTGAAGTAGAACTTTGGCAAAATATGATTTGTTTTATCTCTTTTAGTGTATCCTCTTTTTAGTTGTGCAATGCAAGCAACATTATCTTCATATAATATTGTTGCAGCATCATTCTTCAAAGATAAACCACAAGTCCCTTTAATATGTTGAGTCATTAATCTTAATCAAATACATTCTCGACTTGCCTCTTGAATTGCTAATGTTTTAGCATGACTTGATGATGTAGCATCTAATGTTTGCTTGGTAGACCTCGAAGATATAGCAGCACCACCATATGTGAATATATGGCCTATCTGGTATCTTGCTTTATGTGGATCGGATAAAGATCCTGCATCTGTATGACCAACTAATTTTTCTCGATATTCATTTGAATAAAATAAACTTAAATCAATTGTGCCTCAGAGATATCTGAATTCATGTTTAACTCCATTCCAATGTCTTCTTATAGGTGAAGACTCATATCTTGATAATAATTCACAAAAATTGTTATATCAAGTCTTGCATTGTTAGCAAGATATATTAATGCGCCAATAGCCCTAATATATGGTACTTCAAGACCAATTAGTTCTTCATCATCTTTTCAAGGTCGAAAAGGATCTTTATTCATATCAAGTGAACGTCGAACCATTGGAGTACTCAATAGATGAGCTTTATCCATGTAAAATCATTTCAAGACCTTTCCTGTATAAGTTGATTGATGAACATGAATTCCACTTGATAAATGTTCGATCTACAAGCCAAAACAAAACTTTGTTTTACGAAGATCTTTTCTTTCAAATTTTTTTACCTAGATCTTTTCTTTCAAATTTTTTATTTAGATAATCTGCCACTTTTAAAAGTTCTTCAGGACTCCCAATAATGTTCAAATCATCAACATACGCAAAAATTATAACAAATGTGGATCCAATTTTCTTGATGAAAACACAAGGGCAAATTGGATCATTCTTATGACCTTCTTTAGACAAATACTCACTGAGACAATTATACCACCTTCTTTTAGATTGCTTTAGTTCATACAAAGATCTTTGTAACTTTATTGAATAAATTCTTCAAGAATTTGAGTTAGATGTTGTAGGCATCTAAAATCCTTCTAGGATTTTCATATAAATATCACTGTCAAGAGATCTATATAAGTAGGCTATTACTATATCCATTAGACATATTTCAAATTTTTCTTAGACTACCAGGCTCATAAGATATATAAATGTAATTGCATCCACCTTAGAAGAATATACCTCCTCATAATCAATACCTAGTCTTTATGTAAAACCTTGTGCAACAAGTCGTACTTTATGTCTTAGACTTCGTTATTCTCATTTCATTTTCACACAAAAACCCATTTATACTCTACAGGGGTTATATAACACCTCAGTTCTCGATCCTTCATTTTTGTCATGCATAAGAGACTCGCCATTAAATGTCAGCACATATATCTTCTATCAAAAACTAAGACGTTACTTTTCTCACATTCAATTCTCGTTAAATATCATCTGGATATATTAGAACTCATATAAATAAATAATCAAACTCTTGGACTTACCAAGGAGTAACACATGGAAGCATGTAGTGATCATCAATAGTTAAATCATTAACTTTTGCATTTGAAATTTAAATAAACATGGAACAAGTTTCCAACTAAAATATCTAGACATGGCTTATGAAGCCAAAGTCTAAATCATGAAGAAAATTAATAATTTAAAAACTAATATGGAGGGTCATACACCTAGTTTAAACTAGCTACCCAATAAAAGAACTTTGATAACAACCTCAAAATCGAGGTTTGCAGCTCTTATAGTATGCTATAGTACTATCAACACAAATCGCCTCAAGGGTCACCTGAAATGAAGATGTGGGGTAAGCTCAAGAGCCTAGTGGATCATACACAGTGCATCAATAGCATTATTTAAATCAAATGCTGAACATGCAAACATTTATCATTCATTAGGCATTTCAAACATTTAGTTATCAACAGTCATTAATTAGACCAAAGGGTCTAACCCTGGTTTTCTCTCATCATCATCATGTCGAAAAAGACAAGAAAAATGCACTATATGCTAGATTCCAATAGGATAGGGGCACACCCATCACCCAACCTAGGAACTATGGTCACAGTCATCGCTCCATCACCAAAGAACTAGGGTCACACCCATAATTCTATCATTGGAAACTAGGGGCAAACTCATCATTCCTTATTGCGAGAACAACCACAGTGATCCCCAATGAACCATTGCAACGATACGTGATTCAACTCTAAATTTATCTTTTCTTGTGTATCAACAAACATTTCATTATGTCGATCACTTCCTAAAACATAAATAAGGCAATAATCATTTCATAGATGTATAAAAGCATGTAAACACAAAACATAGACATATAACTTATGTCATTCTAGCATTCATATATTCATATCATTCACAAATCATTTAATCAACATCCTAGCATGCTTCTAGCCATTCAAACAATGTAAACATCACATATTTATCATTAAAATTCAAATAATACTAGGGAGCAAGGTAATCACTTCCGCCTTGGTATTTCCTTCCCTTGTGTTTTTGCTATTCGCTGCATGTGTTTTAGATCTTTAATCTATAAGATTTTAAATTCCAAGATAATGTTGAGTCTAAAACATTCATAACATGTTCAAAATCATGGATTCATGTCCTTACATAGAACCCCATGGTGTACACAAGGCAAAAGTGAAAAATCGAGTCAGGGACACATTACCATGGTCGCTGGAATTGGTGATCCGTGTTACCATGGTCATCTACCAAAGTAACTATGGGATTTCCAGAAATTGCGATGCCCTTGTGTGCATTGTCCCATTTATGGTTTTCCCATGCTTTTAATACTTCAATACCCACTTGTAATGTTTAAAACATATGTCAAACCAAGAGAAATCTTTATAACATAGGGCTCTACGCGTTTCCTCTTCTTTTCTCACCAATTTGAGGTCTTACAACCCTCGAGTTACTCGTGCTTCAAAGAAATGCAAGCATACACTTAAGAAAATGATTTACAATGCTAAGAAAATCTAGATTTCAAATGGGTTTCATGATTTTACCTGAGTACAAAACGTTTTGGAGCAACACGTCCACAGATCTTCTTCTCGATGGAGCTGCTCTTCACAAATCTAAGCTCACGAACTAGTAGAGAGGGGTTTGAATGAATAGAAACCAATCTAAAATGGTAGGGAAGAGAGGAAAATTCGATTATTGGGGGCTAGTATCAGTTGTTGGGAGTAGATGTGCGACTGCAGGGTTACAATGACGATTAAGGTTTTTTGACGCACTATTCATGCATATATAATTCACGTATTACTGTGGTAACTTGAAGGATTACCACAGTAACTAGAACCCCAAGCTTGTACGTTCTAGTCGGATTACCCCAGTAGTCACAAGAATGATCGCAGTAACCAGCACGTTGTGATTTTCTAGTTACAGTCACATTATCGCGGTAACTAAAACATTGTGGTTTTTTGGGTTTTAGTCACATTATCATCGTAATTCGTAGCAGTGGATGGTTATCAATTCTTTTGTACATTGATTAAACAACTCCTAAACTAGGTTTTCATGGATTTTTTAGAGTTTATTATGATTGAATTATTTTTATTTAATTTTATTTTTATATTTAAAACTCTCAGAATTTTGTAATATGTTCATTAACTTTTGGGGTATTACAAGTTACACCTTCAGGTGTTTAGACTATAGGTCTAAAAACATTTTATTTTGTGAATGAATCTAATTCTGCTTAGATTGCGTCTTTCGCTTTTTGCCAATCATGTCTTTTACGACATTCTTTAATAGATTTAGGTTTAAAATCTTCGCTTTCATTCAAAACATCAAACGCTACTTTATATGCAAAGATATCATTAACCACCTTTTTTTTGGTTCCATTCCATCCCTATGGTGGCATAACTAATTGAGATTTCTTCATTATTTTCAGTAATATGTACCGCTTCATTATTAGTTACGCCACTTATCTCTTTAGGAGTATCTACCTCCTCCATTTGGACATCTTTATCAGTTGCTTATTTTCTTTTTCGAAGATTTTTATCTTTAAAACTAATTAGTCTACCACTGTAATATTCCACATCGGTCCAACTTCAAGGGGATTCCTGGGCTTAATGTGCATTTAAAGGTGTCTCATTGTGCCGAGCACTTTTGGGAGACTCGGGTCCGAATCTTGCCAAGAACAAAACCCTGCACCCAGTCACTGGTGGCTAAGGTGGGGACAATATCATCACGGTGGACCCGAGTTGTTACAAATGGTATCAGAACCACTTTGTGTGTACGGAAAGTGTGAATCTCGAGGACGAGATTGCTCCCAAGGGGGGTGGATTATAATATCCCACATTGGTCTGACTCCAGGGGGATTCCTAGGCTAAATGTGCATTCGAGGGTGTCTCATTGCGCCAAATGCTTTTGAAAGACTCAAGTTCGAGTCTTGCCAAGAACAAAACCTTACACCCAGTCAGTGGTGACTAAGGTGGAAATAATATCGGTGCGTAGTGGCCCGGGTTGTTACAACCACGCTTCAAGTGTGCCTTAGATTCATTTACAACAAGTTGTCCTTCAGGTACTTCAATATGAGATGGAGCATTGATAGCTGGAATATATGATTTAGTCACTCTTTTAAGGTTAGTAAATGCATCTAGCAATCTATTTATAATATTTTGCAAATGAAGTATCCTTTGAACTTCATGTTCACATTGTTTTGTTTGAGGATCAAATTAGGATAATGATGAAGTATTCCAATTTATTTCTTTTCCTAGCTATTTATTCTCTCCCCCTAATAGTAAAAAAATTGTCTCATCAAAATGATAGTTAACAAACCATGTTGTAAAAATATCTCCAGTCACTAGTTCAAAATACTTAATCATCGATGGAGAATCATATCCAACATATATACCCAACCTCCTCTAAGGACCCATCTTAATGCGTTATGGTGGAGCAATTGGAACATGTATCGCACATCCAAAAATTCTTATTTGGCTCTAACCATAAGCCAATTACAAAGGTGAGAATTTATGATAATTAGTTGGCCTGATGCGTATAAGAGTTTTTGCATGCAAAATAGCATATCCACATACATAAATAGTGAGTTTTGCTCTCATAATCAATGGTCAAGCTATTAATTCGAGGCATAAATAATTCTACTAAACCATTTTGTGTATGAACATAAGCGACAAGATGTTCAACAATAATTCCAACTGACATGCAATAATCATTAAAAGCTTAAGATGTAAAGTCACTAGTATTATTAAGCCATATTTTTTTTAATTGGATAGTCTAGAAATTGAGTTCTTAACTGTATTATTTGAGCAAGCAATCTTGTAATCATCAGATTATAAGTTATAATAAAGAGTAATCATCTTATAGATGCATCAATTAAAATCATAAAATATCTAAATGGCCCATACGATGGGCGAATAGGCCCACATATATCTCCTTGTATATATTTCAGGAATGAATGAGACTCAATTCCAACCTTAGTTGGTGATGGTCGAATAATAAGCTTTTCTTGAGAGCATGTAGCGCATAAGAATTCACTAAAGTTAAGAATCTTCTAGTTTTTAAGTAAATTTTCATGTGAATTCTCAATGATTTTTCGCATCATTATAAAATCGGAATGTCCTAGCCGGTTATGCCAAATATTAAAAATATTTGCATTAGTAAACTTCTGGTTTACTGTAGCATTTATCTTAATTGTTGTAATATTCGCGTAGTATTAACCAGAAGAAAAAGCAGATAATTTTTCTAAGACATGTTTCTTACCCGATACCACACTTGTAATATAAAGGTATTCAATATTATCTTCATTAATTGTCTTGATATATATGCATTTTTTCTAATATCTTTGAAACTTAACAAGTTTATTCAAGAATTAGTAGAGAGCAGTTCATCATTTATAATAATATTTGTTCCTTCAGATAACAACAAATTACCTGTTCCGGAGCATTTAATAAGTTTTGCAGTACTAACATTGTGTTGACATAAGCTTCTTGCATAAGCAAATGAGAAAAATATTTTTTATTTGTAAGTATGGTATGTGTTGTAGCATTGTCTACAAGACAAATATATTCATCTTTGATTTTGATTCCAACTAAATTTTGATCATGAACATCCATATTTTCTTCAATAAAATAAAATAAATGTCCATAAGAAATATTGTATTTATATATTATAACACCCCAACCCCCATATCTTTAAGCATTGAACACGACCACCATTATCTTAACGGTGGATTAAAGTAAACGGGGGGCCAGGCCGATGTTACTTTACAAGTGACACACACTTGACTTTCTTTCTATTTCAATTATTTCATGCCTTAATCGTATTTAACAGTACATGACTTAAATTTAGGAATTTAATAAGGCAATAATACAAGAAATAACTAAAATTCATAAGCTCAATTAATTAAATAAAATTGAGTACATAATTTGATCTTCAAGAAAAACTTTTACAGTGGAAGATTCAAAACTTGGGCAACATGCCCTTACATAGAAATTAAAAATTTTTTAAATAAAAGAACCTAACTAATTTTTACGGTCTTCATGTAAATCAATTACCTGAAAAATAGAAGGAAGGGGTGAACACATAGCCCAGTGGATCTTTCTAAACATCTAAAGCATTATTTCAATTCAAACAAACCAAACATACCAAACACTTTTGTACATTAGGCGATTCAAACAAATTTCTTGTTTATGGTTGACATTCGGACCGAAAGAGTTTAATCTCTATGTTCCACATTGTAGGGAGAGAGAATGACAAACGGAAACTCAAACCCCAATATCTATGAAGTGGGGTCACTCTTGGAAACCCAGTTCAAAATCGTCAATGGTAAACCGGTAAGCCGGGTCGGGGGGTGGAACACACACGAAAACACTATGCAATCCATCATCGCGCCGGTACGTGGATTGAATCATTATTTAATCTTTTCTTAGTGATAAAGCACATATCAGATTAAACCATCGATGCAACATATACAAAACATGAATCATCAAATATTTATTCATGGCACAATTCATGTATAACATGCATCAATATTCTTAATTTCTAAACATGCATAACATGTATATTCATGGCACATCAAATAAATAAAGCATGCATATTAAAACATATATTTGATTAATCATCTTCAAAACATCATCACATATGCAAGACTTGTTTAAATTAAAATAAAGAAGTAGAAGTTAGAAGTCACTTCCACCTTAAATATGTCTCTTCTGTACGCCTCTGAAATCCGGCAGAGTTCTGTTACTTCAAAGCTTCCAAACACTCAAGAACTCTCAAGACACTCAAGAACACTCAAGAACAGTTCAAGATTACTCAAGAACTGAGGGGATTGCCAAGATGAAGGCTAGAGAGAGTCAAGAGGAACTAGTATGCTCTTGATTTGGGATGAACACAATGTGAACATTAGGGGTCCTTTATATAGAGTTCAAAATAGTGTAGAATGGTAAGTTTTTGGTGTTCTCTTTGTAGGAAACTTACCAATTATTCAAAATTTCATGCCTCCCAAGCATAGAAAAATAACAAGTGCATTGGAATAATTTTTTGGAATTTAGAAACATTTTTTTGGATTTTTTTCGTATTTAATTGAATTTAATCGATTTTATTTTTGGAGGTTCAATTATGGACCGTCAGATCATTCTCGATCGCAGCGGCAGATCACAGATTGTGCGGGTTCGATCTGGGCTATAGGATCGTCCTCGAGTGCGACGTTCGATTAGCGATCGATCAAAACGCGTCTTTCTAGGTCGTCGGTTGCGCATCGATCGCGGTGTGCGAATCTCGATCGTGATCAACAAATTCCGTCCAGGCCGTCGGATGATCCTCGATCACGATGTGTTCGCGATCTCCGACTACGCCTCTGATATGGTCCGTTCGATGTTCCTCGATCGTAGCACATTCGCGATCAACCCTTGCGCCTGAGCCATGAGCCGTTGGATCTGATGGATTGAACGTGGACCATTGGATTTTGCTGATTTGATGCATCCGGGCACCGGTTTTGGTTTGATCTCGTTCGTTGGATCTGGCATATTGTTTGTGAATCGTTGGATTTCAGTGATTTAGTGCATCCGGGCGTATGGTGCGGTTTTGATCGTGACCCTGAGATCTTAGATCGTGAGGATGATGTATTTCTGGTCGTTGGATGCAGTTTCTAATACCAAAATAACTTTCTAAGGTTGCTATTATCCGAATTTTGCTAATTAGACACTTTCTAATTGATGAAAACTTGGTTTTATTACACAAATCATTCTATTTTATGGACTTACTAATATTTTTCCCTTTCTAATTATTTAATATTGTATTTATTAAATATTTTTTTATTTTTTTAATATCTTTAATGCCAATAATTAAATAATCTACATTTTCTATTTCCATATATTTTTATTTATTTCATATTTTATTTTCAGATAATCATTTATGTAATTATAAATTAGTATTTATATAATATTTTATTTATTTTAAATAAATACACGCATACTACATTTTAATTAAATTATGTAAATTTTCCTATATACATATTCCTATAATAAGTAACATTCATTATGCTAACACACATATTATTCCTACACACATTAATCTATATATATATGTGTGTGTGTATATATATATACTTTATTTCTATTTTTTTTCTTAAGTAACTCTTTAAATTTTAAAATTAATTCTATTTAATTAAAATTTTCATTTACTTATCAAATTAAGGTCTTATTTGTCTATTTTATATTATATCTCCAATATATATTATTTTTCGCTTGCCAACCTACAATTTGCACCCAAAGATGTCTTAAAATTTTCAAAATTATTTTCAATTTCATTTAATTTTCTTAACTTATTATTTGACAAAATTTTGGGTCATTACAACCTACCCTCCTTAAAAGAATTTCGTCCTCGAAATTTATACTCATTCACTTGGGCGTCGTTCTGTCAGGTAGTTTGGTTTTGACTAAGTTGGTATGCCAAAGGGCTTTACTAGTTTAATAGGCTAACACTTAGTTAAAATGGTACACTCGAAGTCCTTAATGAAACAAATTTTATTAATAGAGATAATTGGTACAAAACCTTATTCCAACTCGAAATTCATAAATGCTAACATATAGCAATCTAAAGGTCTCCCTACTACCACTCATATTCAAAATTAGTTCATTTGCCCTAACATTGGACTATGAGGGTTTCTACTAAGGGTCTTGATCTTCTTAAGCTTCAACAACCAACATTCTAGCTTGGTTCTCACCATAACCCTTCTGGTCTTGAGGCTGAGGAGCTCGAACAGGTGCAGTTGGATAGTTTTTGGCAAAATGACCCCTTTGTCTGGACACATAGCACAACTCTTGTCTCTTAGCCTGCTTCTTTGGTTCTTTTTCAATTTGGTGAGCTTGTTTATGTTTCTTGCCTTCCTTTCCCGTCTTTTGATCATTTTGTGGTTTCTTGTTTTTATTCCTTACCGATCGTTTGACATAGATATCCTTTTTGATTGAATTAATTTCAACTGTTGTTCCTTTGGGCATTGTTAGTCTTAGAGGAATGACTAGTTCATTGATTCCCATTCTTAGTTCATTCTGAACCTTAGGCTGTGAATGTAGAGTCTTCATCACTTGCTCGACCACCGGTCGAGTGATTTATGATATTATCTCTGGTGATAGGACGGAAGCTGCTGCCACATCTACCCCTTGGTAACTCTAATCAGGTGCATTGGTGTTTTCTTGGATTCCTTCCATTATCTACAAGCCAAAGCCACTTTAGTATCCCACAAGGTATCATAGAAATTTCAATTAGGACATTCATCTAGGGTACTCACCCATCTTTTCTTATCCTCGAGATACTAAATGTTTTTTCAGACTTGAGAAATGGTCATCTTTTCTACATTATATGTTGTATACGTTTCCTCAAGTTTTTGTTCCGTTCGTACTACCATGACTCTAGATTCATGTCTCTAGGTTCTCAATTCGTTCAGTGGCCTAAAAGCTTTTCTTCTAGGTTCTTTTCATGCATGGGTATAGGATTTGGTCTCAAAGAATTACATCATGCATATCACACAATCACACTAGCACAGCAAGGTTCCAAGCTTCCACCTAAGCTTTTAGGTTCAAGCGTCCCATACCACTCTACCCCTTCCACTTAGGTTTTCACCCAAAATAGAGCCGCACCCAAACAATTTCGCAAATGTCTCGATAACTAAGGTTCCTGAGCCTACTATACTACACTGTCCCATACCAACGAGCATAGAGAAACTCGTTCTGCCAGAATTACTGATCATTCACCACACATGGTCCATCATTCTCCAAGTCCAGGCCTCCTCCATACCCCTGAATTCCTATACATCCCATACTACATAGGAACCGAAAGATGCGAAAGCTTCCCAGTCTCGTGTCCTGATCAAACAATTTTTTGTTTTCACACAAATTCTCGTCTCTAGCCTATGCCCTAGAGATTTATGCTTTTGATCCACTGTGCCACCCACACCCCGTTCCTACCTAGGGTATTCTTCTAGACCTAGGATTCAATCTGGTTGACTCACAACCTCTGTCTAGTCAAGATACCATATTTGGCATCTTTTTCGACTTATATTCACTTTCTTGCCCTAATTTTTCACCTTCTAGTTTTCTTTTATAGAAAATAAGAGTGTTCTTCAACGCCGACTACTTATATAAGCTGGTGGGACAACCTCTAGATTGGGCGGCGAGACCAAAGTCTGCTTAGCAACTGCGCTTTCTTAGGCGGGATAACCCACCTCCTTTTCAATGTTTAGCTTTACTCAGGATAAGGCTTACCCACTATCAGCTCATTATGTAGTCTTTGTATCCAAACAAAACATTTGAAAACATATCCTTCCTTTTTGAAAACACTTTCTAAAACATTTTTCAAAAAATAAAAGGTAGGGCAGTAAAATTTTAATTCAATGTGAAGCCCTAATTTGGGTTTCTAATTCTCGTCAAACAACTAATGATTGACTTTCTAATTCTAGCCCAGCATATCTAATAGCTAAGCTCTGATACCACCTTTGTAACACCCCAACACCCATATCTTTAAGCATTGGACAGAACTACCATTCTCTTGATGGTGGATTAAACCAAACGGCGGGTCGGGCCGGTGTTATTTTACAAGTGACACACACTTGACTTTCTTTCTATTTCAATTATTTTACGCCTTAATCGTATTTAACAGTACATAACTTAAATTAGGAATTAAATAAGGCAATAATACAAGAAATAACTAAAATTCATAAGCTCAATTAATTAAATAAAATTGAGTACATAATTTGATCTTGAAGAAAAACTTTTACAGCGGAAGATGAAAAACTTGGGCAACATGCCCTTACATAGAAATTAAAAACTTTTTAAAATAAACGAACCTAACTAATTTTCATGGTCTTCATGTAAATCAATTACCTAAAAAATAGAAGGAAGGGGTGAGCGCATACCCCATTGGATCTTTCTAAACATCTAAATCATTATTTTAATTCAAACAAACCAAGCATATCAAACACTTTTATAAATTAGGCAATTCAAACAAATTTCTTGTTTATGGTTGACATTTGGACCGAAAGAGTTTAATCTCTGTGTTCCACATCGTAGGGAGAGAGAATGACAAACAGAAACTCAAACCCCAATATCTATGAAGTGGGGTCACTCTTGGAAACCTAGTTCAAAATTGTCAATGGTAAACTGGCAAGCCGGGTAGTGGGTGGAACACACATAATGACACTAAGCAGTTATTCATGGCAAAATTCATGTATAACATATATCAATATTCTTAATTTCTAAACATGCGTAACATGTATATTCATGGCACATCAAATAAATAAACCATGCATACTAAAACATATATTCAATCAATCATCTTCAAAACATAATCACATATGCAAGACTTATTCAAATTAAAATAAATAAGTAGTAGTTAGAAGTCACTTCCACCTTAAATATGTCTCTTCTGTACGCCTCTGAAATCCAGAAAAGTTTCATTACTTCAAAGCTTCCAAACACTCAAGAACTCTCAAGACACTTAAGAACACTCAAGAACAGTTCAAGATTACTCAAGAACTGAGGGGATTGCCAAGAAGAAGGCTAGAGAGAGTCAAGAGGGACTAGCATGCTCTGGATTTGGGATGAACACAATGTGAGCATTAGGGGTCCTTTATATAGAGTTCAAAATATTGTAGAATGATAAATTTTGGGTGTTATCTTTGTAGGAAACTTACCAATTATTCAAAATTTCGTGCTCCCCAAGCATAGAAAAATAGCAAGTGCATTGGAATAATTTTTTGGAATTTAGAAACATTTTTTTGATTTTTTTAGGATTCTTTTCGAATTTAATCGGTTTTATTTTCGGAGCTTCGATTATGGACCGTCAGATCGTTCTCGATCGCAGTGGCGAATCATAGATCGTGCGGGTTCGATCTGGGCCATAGGATCTTCCTCGAGCGCGGCGTTAGGTTCACAATCGATCAGACCGCGTCTTTCTGGGCCGTCGGATGTGCATCGATCGCAGTGTGCAGATCTCGATCGTGATCAACGAATTCAATTCGAGCCATCGGATGATTCTCGATCGCAGTGTGTTCGCGATCTCTGACTGCACCTCTGATATGGTCTATTGGATGTTCCTCGATCGTAGCACGTTCGCGATCAACCTTTGCTCCTGTGCCGCGAGCTGTTGGATCTGATGGATTGAACGTGGGCCGTTGGATTTTGCTAATTCGGTGCATCCGAGCGTCGGTTTTGGTTTGATCTCGTTCGTTGGATTTGGCAGATTGTTTGTGGATCGTTGGATTTTAGTGATTTGGTGCATTCGGGCGTATGGTGCGGTTTTGATCGTGACTCTGAGATCTTAGATCGTGCGGATGATGTATTTATGGCCATTGGATGCAGTTTCTATGTAATACCCACAAATTTCGGTGTTGTAATACTCGAAATTCGAAAAAAAAAATTTAATTTTACTATTACTATTTAAATATACAGTTACTGTGCACAAATACGGTCACTATTTTGTCGGCAAACAAAATAACTTTCAGCGGGTTACTGTAGCTACAGTAACAAGTACTGTAGCCACAGTAACAACTATTTTCAACTGTGCAGTTTCGTCTTTTTCTGCCAGAAAAATCTATATAAACTGCCCCCCCCCTCATTCTGAAAATTCATTCCAGCAAGAAAGAAAGAATTTTTTTGCTTACTCTCTTCTCTTCTCTTGTTCTTTAGCTGTTTTAGACAACAAATATAGTAGTAGGAAGGGGAAAACCTCAGTTTTTGCATAACAGTAGTGAAGATCTACTGTTGGGTGCCTCTTTTAAAGCAATTGGAGGGTGTTTCTGATCAAAGCAGGTATAATCACTCTGCTCTAGTCTTTATTTATGTTGGGAGATGTTGTTGTTCATTTCAGTACACATACGTAGTTTACTGTTCACATATACGGTATTGTTCATACGGTACTATTTACAGTAACTATTTGGCACTGTTCATATATACGGTACTGTTCATGGACATCGATTAAATCACATTTTCGAAATGTAGATCCTGAAGACTGTTGGTCAAAGCCTCAAAACGAGTTGAGATAATACTGCAAGGATTCAGAGAAATACTACTGAGGTGGAAGTGATTACTCTACTCTCTAGTATTATTTGAATTTTAATGCTGAATATGTGATGTT
>JAJIYU010009471.1:0-16949 GCA_030144865.1 Tinospora cordifolia | reverse complement strand
TAGTGCGTCACCAAGGATCTCCAAAAAGGTATGTTCTATTATCTTATTTCCTTCTCTCCAAATAGGTTGCTCTCTTCAAAAGGATGCTGAAATTGAACCTCAGCAACACATTGATCAAAGAGATGCTGACAACAACTACTCAGATCACACAACACAACTTGCCCTTAATAGTATTCCGACGTTGGTTGAGAATGAACCTCAATAAGTGGTGGATTTTCTTGGACAATTGATGTTGGTTTGTTTGAGCTGGAACCAAATTAAGTTGCAATGGTTGGTTAGTTTGGTGGGAGTACATTAGTCTCTATGAAGATTCTTTGTTGGAAAATCAGAGGTTGCAAAGACAAGGAGAAGAAAAGAATTGTTAGGCAAACTGTATGTGAGGCTCGACCAAACATTGTGGCTCTTCAAGAAGTTAAGAAAGAGCCAATTTCAGCTAATCTTGTGGCTTCTTTGTGAAGACATAGATTCCTTAAGTGGAGCTACATCCCAGCTATGGGATCTTCTGGCAGCATGATCGTTCTATGGGATCGTAGATTTGTGGAGGTCATTGAGCAATTTCAAGCTTCCTTCTCCTGTCCTATAAAAATTAAAAGTGCAAAAGGTAAAGACTGGTGGTTCACAATAGTCTACGAGCCATTAATTGCAGAGGAAAGGCCCAGCTTTTAGGATGAGTTGGTAGGCCTTCCGCTGTTCTTTCAAGGCCATGGTTCGTTGGCAGGCACTTTACTGCGGTCAGAGTCATTAAGAAGAAATATAATTGTAATGATAAATCGAACACCATGAGAGACTTTGACAACCTGATAAATGAGCAAGCTCTAGAAGATACATCCCTTCTCAATTTCCCCTATACTTCGTCCGACGATAGAAGTCAGGTGGGTTGGCAATGTCCAGAATTGATAGGTTTCCATTCAATAACAAATGGGAGGAATTTTTCAACCATACTAGACAATTGAAGTTGTAGCAACTGACGTTGGACCATTGGGCCATTTTGTTGTTGACATCTAGTGTCACTTGGGGACCCATTCCCTTTAGATTTGAACACTCGTGGCTGAAAAGGAGAGATTTCAAAGATAATATGCAGCAATGGTGGGGCTCATAAAACCAATAGGTTTGGCAAGTTATACCTTCGCGCAAAAGTTGAAGGATCTAAAATCCAACCTCAAACAACGGAGCAACTGCTTTAAAAAGGATGATGCACTAAAGTGCGCCTCTCATTCTCAGGCTTTAGAAGAGATAGACATAAGGTTAGCTTGTGGGGAAGAAAATTCTAACTCCCAACAAGATTGCCTTAAAATCCTTATGGAGCTGCAGACTATAGATTGTTGGGTGGAAAGAATTGCAACACAGAAGGCTAAGTTGAGATGGGCAAAAGAGGGGAACATCAACCCAAAACTTTTTCATTAAATTTGACCATTAGAAGGGTCAAAGCTAGCATCACAAAATTGGAGACAACTTTAGGAACTATTGTGGAGGAAGACAAAGCTATTCAGGACATGATCATTCAATTTTTCTGACAGCTTTACAAAGACAAAGGGGGAAGAAGGTGGGACATCAGGGGCATTGAATAGAATAGTGTTTTGAAGGAGAGGCAAATCTGGTTAGAAAGACCTTTTGAAGAGGAGGAAGTCAAAGAGGTTGCCTTCAATAGTGAAAACAGCTTGACCATGCTCTTCTTCCAAAAAAAAAAAACTTGAGTTTGCTGAAAAAAAACATGATGGAGGTTATGAAGGAGCTCCATGAGCATGTTATCATAAATGGAAGAACCAATGAGACATACACCCACCTCGTCCCAAAGAAAAGGCGTTCAATCAAAGTAGTAGATCTTCAGCCAATAAGCTTGATCCCAAGATTGTAAAAAATTATAGCAAAAACCTTAGCCATTTGTCTCAAAGAATTTATTCACACTACTGTGGTTGTTATGCAAATGGGGTTTGTTAAAGATAGACACATTCAGAGGCCATCCTTATTGTAAGTGAGGCAGTTGAAGATTATAGGAGCTCCAACAAGCAAGGTTTAGTTCTCAAAGTGGACTTTGCAAAGGCTTATGATTCTGTTAGATGGAGTTTCCTTCACGTACTGGAGAACAAAAGTTTTGGAAACAAATGGTGTAATTGGATTAAGGGCTGCTTGAATGGTGTCAAATATTTAGTTATGGTAAATAAGTGGCCTAGAGGGAAAATAAAGGTGTCTAGGAACTTTGCCAAAGTGACCCCTTGTCCTTGTTTCCCTACATTTTTGTGGCTGATACTCTTCATGCCTTAATCCAAAAAGCTAAGATAAAGGGCTTCCAAGGTTTTGAGGTTGGGAAGAATAAGGTGCCTCTCACTCACATTCAATATGCGGATGATTGTGGTTTTTTTTTTTCTTGAAGAACGAAGATCAAATTTGTCAAATGCTGTTAAATATTCTCAATAGTTTTGGGTTGATTTAGGGGCTTAGCATCAACTTGTGGGCATTAAAATCCCGAAAGGTGACTTACAGTCTTTTGCAAATCAGATGGGGATCTCACGTGAATCTTGGCCTCTCAAGTACCTTTGTTTTCCATTGGGGAGAAACCCAAGGCAGCTCTCTTTTCGAGGTCTGGTTGTTCAGACAATAAAGAAGTGCATGGCAAGCTAGAAAGGGAGTTATCTTTCAAAGGGAAGGAGATTATTCCTAATTAAATTGGCGTTGAAAGCATTACCAACATATTATATGTCTATCTTCAAAATTCTTCCTAGAGTCACAACAGATACAGAGAGGAATGTGAGGAACTTTCTCTGTAAAGCTGAAAACATAGACAATCCCACAACTTTGGTAGATTGGAAACAAAGCTCCCGTTCAGTTCATCAAACATCAGGCAGAAATTTACAACCCTCGCAGCCAAATGGTTATGGAAAGCCGTTCCTTGGAGAATGTCCTTTGGTATAAAGTAATCACTAGCATCCATGGTAAATGAAGCAATAATATGGTCTTAGGTCTGAACAGGAAAGCAACTTCCCTGCTCCTCATGGAAGTTCATCCACTCCATCTACCCTTCCTTCCTAAATTACATGAGGTGGAAATTAGGAAATATGGAAGAAAAATTCTGTTTTGGGAAGATGTTTGGTGTGGGGCTTTTCCAAGTCTGTACAGACTCCCCAAGACAAAAGATTCTACAGTTTGCAATTTTCTGCGGAGCAGAAATGTGGCCAAAAGTAGTAGCAGTAGCTGGAATTTCAATTTCAAAAGGCCTCTAACTGAATAAGAGCTGGGAGAGATGACAAATCTTCTAGCTTTATTGGATCAGATTTCTACTTCAGGTGAGAGAACGACAGTTAGGTGTGGATCAAGGAGTTTTCAGGCATCTTCTCTTCTAAGTCTTTCTTCTCAACTCTCACTCACTCTTTGAAATTCTAGCAAAAACCCCTTACCATCTTCATTTTGTAGACCAAAGTCCCTACTAAGGCATCTTGGGGTGATTAGGGATGCCTAAATTATGCCAACCAGCTTCAGAAAAACCTTCCTTACCATCGCATTTCTCCATCTTGGTGCTGCCTTTGCAAGAAAGATGATTAAAGCATCGGTCACATTTTTAGGGGCTGTGAGTTGATCACATCCATATGGGAAAAAGCAGAGACACAACATGCAGCACATCGCTCCTCCTTTTGCTGAAGTACCGTTTGATATTCCTACACCTACTCCTACATATCTAATGATGTACATTCTCTTCGCAAACTGGTATGCATTATGCAATATGGGAAGCAAGGAACAAATACATTTTCAGGAACGCTAAAGTCAATGGGAATATGATTTGTAATATAGCCACCAGCCTTTTTGCCACTTGGATTTCAGCACTTCTTTGAATTTGGGTTCCAATTACGGGGAATGGCTCCTTAATTGGCATAACATCCTTTGTAATGTGTAGTGTTGTGGCTTGTTCTGTTAATATCTATTTTGTACTCTCTGGATAGCTTATCCAGTTTTTGACTTTAATGAAATATATTTTCCTGTTTATCTTTAAAAGAAAAAGGAAAAAGAAAAAGAGTGCTATACATTGCAACCTTGTCATGGACTTCATTTTTAGCCAAAATCTCTCAAAATGACAGAAATCGCATGGTTTTTAGTTAGTCTCCCAAGATGCTTTATTGCTTCCTTTCACACTATATGACATCACATACAGATAATGTCAAAGGCTGTTTTTTTTTTTTTTTTTTTTTTTTTTTTTTGAAAAGAAACTTAATGTCAAAGGCTGTTTAATGGTGTGCTTTCACAACAGGACTTTCTCATTTTAAAATTGTGTTCACAAATGAAATTCTCAATGCAAGAGCAAAACTTCATTAGGTATCTTCGCAATTGGCAGTGTGCACACCCATTTTGGCCATTTATTGAATGTGGAAGAAATGTAGGAAGACAAGTGGATGAAATGAAGCATACCATGCTTTCCTTCGTATTTCATACTTTCATGTTGAATTATCATCTTTAGGTTTCCTTGATGCAAGAGCCACAAAACTTTTCACCTTAAGTCGTTCTTTTTTTTATTTTTATGTTTGTACAACGTGCATCACTACACATTTCTCAAAGAACTCATTCTCTGAGGCAGTTTCATGTCTGTGAAGAGTATTGCTGAGTTATTTTTGGAGATTTCATGCTGATTTTTCAGAAATTTCTCATCTATAGTAGGTCTACCACTCAGTCTCAAAATGATCAAACCAAAAAAGAAAAAAAAATTCCTTCAAACTTCTTGTTAATGATTTATATTTTTTCACATTTTACGCTTGACTTCTGATGGCATTACTCTATTGGAAGTAGATTATAGAGCTCTAGCATCCAGGGTATAATTTATTGTGATAGATCAAATTGCTTCTTTGGGTATTATATTTTTCTTATATAAACCAAGATTCTTCTCAAAATTTCATTGTAGGTGTTTGGTAGTATGTAATCAATTTGCTATATCAGTACTTTGTGTGACAGGAGTTTGGTGATTGGTGCGATTCACAGGTCGTTCAAACGCTATTAATATTGCTGAAAGATTGGGGCTCCCCAAACTTGTCATTGATAATGCTCGTCAATTATATGGAACAGCTAGCCAAGAGATCAATGAGGTATAGACGTTTGCTTATCCATAGCTAGTGTGGACATGTGTTAGAAGATTTAATGGTATTCAATGTTGTCTGCATTGTTATATTACAAGTCCTCAGGAAAGAGTGGAGTAGTCATTTAGTTGTAGATATGCCAGAGATTTTAGTTCTTCCCTGTAACCAATCTTTAGATAAAGTGAGTACTCTACCCTTCTTCTCATTTCTTTCTTTATAAGCAATATTCACGTGGTATAGAATTGATTGTGGCAACTGGCAAGGCCTTTGAGTAATTTCACAAATAGATGAAGCCACTGACAATGAAGTTTGACACTCAGATTTCTATTGATCCTGAAGGATTTCACATCTGCTTCTTTGATTTATCAATTTTTATCATGGATTTTGCTTTGTGTTTTACTTTTGCAAATTTCTTTTTGTCAAAGGGGAGCCTTAGTTCAATAATGAAAGTTGTGACCATGTGAACAAGTGGTCACAGCTTCAAGTGGTGGAACAACTTCCTGTGGAGCAATGTAAGGTTTCAATAGACCTAAAAGTGGTCCATCCATTTCTCAGGACTGCCCATTAGCAAGAACTTAATGCACTGAGCTATCCTTTATTTTTAAGTGTTGGTTCAATGAAAGTCATTTTTTGTTGATGTTGTTATTATTGGCTGTGTTTTTCTTAGGCACAACTAGGTTTGATTATTCATCAATGAAGAAATTTGTTCACTTCAGTAAATAGTTGTAAGGTTATATGAGAAGAACTATTCATATTAGATTATAATTTTCCAGAACCACCAGTGAATTACTTGAAAGATGTGTTATGTAGTCAGATACTAGAAATGGCAACATTTCCAAGATTATCACTTGGATTAAATACTTTGTTGGGATTTTGTTGCTTTGTTTTAGGTGTTTGGTTGAGATGAAACATTTCAAGTCATAGGCATGAAGAATTTTCTCAACACTTACTCGATCATTTATTTGACCATTCGCTATGATAGATCTCAGCTTTTCTGTACATAAATAAATAAATGAATAATGGAAAAATAAAAATTGGCAATACTTTATGTTTTATTTCATAAGTTTGGTTATTGTAATTAGGGGTGTCATTATTGATGTAAACAACCATAGCATTTTATGTTGAGATCTAGAGGACACACAACATCAACTTTGGAGGCTTAAATGGCCTCAAACCTCAATAAGTCTACCTTTATTTGGGAACCAGCTGCTTCAGAAGCAGTTTCCTTCTTTCCACCTTGAGAGGGCAAGGAACAAGAAGGCACAATCGTGTGTACCTACTCAAGAAGGCTCAAGAAGAAATAAAGACAAGTGACAAGTTGTGAGAGTGGTAACAAGATTGAGGGAAAAAAAAAAAAGTGGGGTCAGTTTTCTATAATCAGTATATTACTTGCCTATGTACTTAAGGGTTGGAATTGTGAAGGTAATTTTTTTTTTTTTAAGGTTATCGTCTGATTTGAATCCTCTTCAATGGCTGACAGGAGCCAGTTCTTGAGAATATTCCTTTTATCTGAACATTAATAAAAACTCTTCCCACCATATTCTTAAAAAAAAAAAAAAAAAGAAGAGGAACTCAGATCTGTAGCTCCTCTTTTCTTTCTTCAAAATTGGCTTCTATCAGATTTTGTGATAATTTTTATTCGTATGATTTTGTAGCTTTATTGTTTTTATTTTATAACTTTTATAGTGTTAATTGTGTCGCTTTAGGTTATACTGTGTAAAATCGGAGATAAGTTTTTGTGTTTGTAGCTTTACTGTACCAAATCTATGCTTTTTTGTGTCAATTTTGATAATTACACAAATATACTTTTTAGGTAGTAAGGTTTTGAAGGTTAAAAACAAAAAAAAAAAAAAAAAAAAAAAAGGGTTTGAACGCTTGAGTCTATCTCAAAAAGAGAACTTGATAATGTTTTGGTAAAAACTTTAAAATGCATTTTGGGTACCTTTGATGTGTTAAAATTTGTGTATTTTGAAGCCTTTGCAAATTTATTTGATTTTTTTTAGCAAATACTAAAATGATTGTTGCAGTTGCATTTTCTTGTATAAGTTCAGCATGCATAACTATTGGATAAAGGGTCGGTGCAAATCTCAAAGGTTGTTCTCACCATTCATTGGTGATGAATGATGTAATTGCATTTTTTACACAGCAACAACAGTGATTATTTAGCGTCGCTCTTTTTTCTTAAATGGGTTATTTTGAAATTTTGAATATGGTTGTAATATGATATTTATAAACCTATGTTTATTTATAAATATATGTAGTTGTAATGTGTTTGCGGTATTCATAAAAATATTTGTTTATTAATGTATAGAAGTGCCCTATTTTATATACTATGCCACAATTTGCAAATAGTCAAGACCAGTCATGCACATCATCAATACCCATCGTGAATGCAGTTTTGAAGGCAACCTATGCCATGGACATACATTTATTTTGTTGTTATCCCTTCTTTGTATACATTCCTAAACTTGCATTGAAGTAATTTGTATTGGTTTGCTATTTGTTTATAAGTCTTTCTTTATTTTTTTGTTAGTTTTGTTATGGTGTTACCTAGGTGTTTTAAGAACAAGTCACCAAGACAATTAGTAGGTTGGGCAAACATTTTGGAGATATTTAAATATTCATAAAAAAAATATAAGGTGATAAATGTATTTGAAGTTTCAAATAAGCATTTAATGAGTGGGGGGAGTGATCAAGCAGAATGTAGCTTTGAGAGGAAAGAGGCTGTGGTGGATGTTGGAGAACCTGGACGTGGTGTGGGTTAGAATAATGCACAGCATTCATGGCTCTAAAGAATTTGGGAGAGAAGCAGGTGTCAACAGGAGATGTAGCCATCGATCCCCTTGGAAAGACATATTTACAATCTATGATTAATTCAAACCTTATGTGGTATGGAAAATTGAAAAAAGGGATAAAGTACGATTTTGGATGGATAATTGGCGTGGACAGGGTACCCTCCAAGTAAGATATCCTAATGTATACAGATTATCTAATAGAAAACAGCCCACAGTTTCAGAATTTTGAATGGACAGCACAGTGGAGGGGAGGGTGCAATGGGGTTGGAACCTTCATATCTCCAGGCATATCAATGATACTACTATGGAAGAGCTTGGGGACCTGCTGAACACCGTAAATAGCTTCCACTTGACCAACAGTAGTGCAGAGGATAGACCTTTTTGGATAAAAGATCACAGCAGAAATTTTACAGTTAGATCATTCATGAGTCAGTTAAGCAATCAGAGTAATCGACTGCAACACATTTCTTTGAATTTTTTTTGGACTTCAAGGGTTCCAATGAAAGCCAAGATCTTAATGTGGCTCATCCGATTGAACAAGTTAAAGACTGCTGAAAACCTACAGAAGAGAGTTATTCTTTTTAGCCTGAACCTTCTGTGCAGGAAACACGAGGAGAAGACTCAGCACTTGATGGCGGAATGCGACACGGTAAAATCTGTTTGGCAGTAGTGGGAACAGATTCATACCACACTCGTTCCACCTGTATTCATACACTTTTCAGCATTCCGGAAAGGGGTATCCATGCCCATATGAGACCATATTGGAAGGTGGTGATGGCAGCCACATGGTACACCATATGGGAAGAATGGAACTCTAGGCTCTTTTTAGAAAAATAGAAATCGGAAAGGATGCTGTGGGAAAGATCCAATCTTTTGTTTGCAACATGGATCTTCAGCAATAAACTAGGCTTAGGTTACTCTTTTGGGAAATGGCTTTGTAAGAGGGGTAGTATTTTACAATCTCTATAGTTTTTGCTTTTGTTCTTTCAGCTTGGATATCTCATCCAGCTGCTTGTATTTCCAGATGTTTGTACTATCTTTTATTTTAATATATAGTTTCTGTTTCTAAAAAAAAATAAGCATTTCATGAAAGGTATATAATAAAAACATAATTTTTCATTTTTGTTTTTGTACCTTTGTTTTGTTGCAAGAATTAGATTAATTTAAAATAAGATTGGATTTGAGGGAGTGGAAATTTTTAAAAGTGTTGGAGCCACTGCAGATGCATCTTCTTTATCTCATTTTTCTTTTTAATTTTTTTTTAAGAAACAAAACTATTATATTGATAATTAAAATAAGTACATAGAGCTATCATATGAGATATTTGAGCAGAAGTTACATGCTATAAAGATTGGAGAATGTTTCTCCCGTTACAAAGCCAATCCCCAAAATTGTAACCCTTTCCTAATTTGGTAGTAGAGATCCATGTAGCAAACAAAATGTTTGATCTCCTCCATATTATCTGTTCCAACTTTGATTATTCCAAAAAACTCTAGAATTGCTTTCTTCCCGTATACTCTGCCAAACAAGTAGTAAAATGATCTTCCAATATTGTTGAATCTTGGATGATGAGACATTGGCCGGAACTTGGGACATATTATTCTCCTAAGGAGGGGCTATGCTTCTATGTTTTTGCTCCCATTGTCTCCAAATGTGCCACATCATACTACACTCCGCAAACACATGTATCTTTTTCAAATTTTCAACGTATCATAATCCGTTACTTTTTTGCATATTAGGTAAAAGTTTTTGTTGGAATCTATAGTTGTTATATGATGAATAAGTTTTATTTGTTTCAGAATAATCATTGGTACGCTTGAATTTACATATTTTTAAAATGCCCCAAGAACAGTTAAAATAATGTTTTAAAGTTTTTTGATCTATGCTTGAGAGTAATATATAATTTTTTTTGTTATCAGATTACCATTGACTATCTTTCTCTTTTTAGTAGAAACTAGTGAATTTATATTAATATTAACATTTCCTGTCATCTACACTGGAAATGAAAACTGCTTGAGATTGGACTTGAGAACTTGCAAACTGTCTATGGTTGGAATAGATTGGATATATTGTGAAATAATCAGTTATGAAGAGATAAGCAATCTACTTAAAACGTAGAAACCATTTCCTTTTTCTCTCTTCTCTTTGATTCTCCATGCAATGTTAAAAAATACACGGCTTTTAATTCATGTTGCTTGTTAAAATTAAAAAGGAAAGGTATCTTAAATGGTTGTCAACATCTGTCAGATTCACACAGTAAACTTCTGAACTACTATGTTTCAGATGTTCCATACTAGAGAATGCTTGGCCTTGATTTATTTAGATGCCGAATGGCAAAGTATCCAAAGTGACAAACTAACCTGTGCGGCACTTAACAAGTTGAAATATTTAATAATATTGTTTCCATATTCATACAACTTTTGTAAGTGTTCTTAGAAGTCGGAAGCAAGTTAATTAAAAACACAAGTGACACATAAGGGACTGACACTAGGGTCTCAGGCACAGATCACAAGCCTAAGCAATGTTGGGCTTAAAAATGTAGTTTATGCACACACACACACGCATGTATAAGTTAATAAAAGTTTTAGATCATCTTACATCATAATGTTCCTAGTTGCAGTATTGTTTCTGATTTAGTTATTGATATTATATCTATTTCTTTTCAAGTAAAATACACAAAAGATATGATAGCAAGGAGCACAAAAGCAAAGAAGAACAATATTTCAACATGTTGTAAAAGCACAACACAAGGATCCTTTAACATTTTTATGTTCTACATTGTGCTCTATGTGTTTCAAAGAAAAAAAAATATGCAAAAAAGTGTGATAAAACATTTATTTAGAAAAATGGGAGTAGGAAAGTGAAGCACATTTTGGGGCATTGAAGCACATGCCTGGGCCCACTCCTGAGTTAATGTGTCATGCCTATTGAATATTGAGCCATAATATGTGTCCACCTCAAAGCGTGCCTGAGTGCATGCCATGATAACACTAATCGGAAGTTAAATGTAGTTTTTGAGAAAGGCTCCGACATGGGGTTGTGTTTTAATGCATCTTTTGGACATGTTTCTAGGATTTCTGCAGCTAAATGATATTCCTATTGCATATGGGCTCCGTTCGTCATTTCTAGATTGAGTATCATCTGAATAGTTTTACACAATGCAGGTAATACTTGATATGGAGCAGTTCAAGCAAGATTTTGAGGAGCACGTTCATGAGGCACAACACTATCTAACGTAGGTCCTATGTTTAGAGCAATGCAAATAGTTATGCAGAATACAGTCCGCAATGTTTGTGCTGCAATTTTGTTACGAAGAAATCAATTGTGAAAAGAGTATGCATGTTGATCGCTAGTGATAATATTAGATTAGGGGCTATAGAAGAAACAGTATATTTATTTGTTTATTTATTTATTTGTTGATTTATATTCCTATAATCTTCTTGTGGTCTAGTATCTTTAAGAATACACGATATTCTGAACCCGATTTTGTTTATAATTATATAAGCTTTTGAGTTCCTTTAGTATTTGGTTTGAAGAAAAATCCAGCTTTGTTGATTTTGTAAGAAGATAGTGTAGCCTTTATTTCAAGATTAATGAAATTAGTTTGTAATTCATGTGTTCTGCCTTGTTTTTGAACTTAGCCTCTCAAGAGAGCTTTATGAAAAACTATTGGTTGCCAAACGAAAGATTGCAGAGCACCAGATTACTCTAAGACACAGGAAAATGAAGGAATTATCTGAGCTTGCAGCAATGGCACGCTCTCTTCTTCATAAGAGATTGCGACAATTTCGTGCATCAACCACTAGATCTTCACAGAACGCAAAGAAGCTTAGCAGTATGCATGCTACAGCAGAAAGCAAGCAGGAGCAGCAAGCTGCACAGGACTTTCAGGATTCATCAGCAAATAACAACAACAAATTCTCAGCAGAGTATAATGAGCAATCACCTCCACCTGGTATTATCCCATATGACTTATGCCATTTTCTTCTTAGGTAGTTTGGTGCTCTCTCCAAGTATTAGAACTCAGAACTTTATATTGATGTTGTTTTCTTTTTTTTTTTTTCCTTGTTTTTGTTCTTTAAGTGATGCCAAAGCTTAGCTAAAAATTAATAATATTTGAATCTCAATTTCTGAAAATAAAAAGATATAGAATATATTAAGTGAAGAAGACTTCACTAACTAGCTGTTTTCCTTCCTTTGACCATGCAGAGAAGCATATTCAACTTCCCAAGATTGGTGATGTGGTTTATGTTTCTTCCCTTGCCACGGAAGCTACAGTGTTAAAAGTGGAATTGTCTAAGGATGAGGTCCTAGTTCAAGCTAGACTCATGAAGTTGAGATTGAAATTGAGTGATATCCAGTCATAATAACAGGTAATGTCTTTAGCAATCTGTGAAATTAAGTGACATCCAAACATGATAACTGCTATGGTTTTATGCACAATATGAATTCAAGTGACATTCAAACGTGTCATATTGGAATTTTGCATATGAAATTATAAACATCTAATAGACGAGAGCTAAATATTAAGGGTTGCTCCTGCATAAAGGAAGGAGATTGTACAATTTGAAAGTGTCAAGGTTTTGAGGACCAAATTGACTTGAACTAGAATAATGAGGAAATGATCTTTGATAAATAAAATAACAAAATAAAGTTCTTATTTCTAGCTCAAGGGAAGTTGGATAGGTTTTATATGTGTTGAAGATTTGATGCAGGGGCATCTTCCCTCTACATGTTAGTACACCATTTTATTATTCATTGTTGAAAATCACTAACAAAAGTGAGGACATATATGTAATACCAATGCTCTGACCATAACCTGTGCACTCTTTCGCCTACAGAACATAAACCAATGAGTTGGAATGGGTGCCCTTCAATGCATTTGATAAAGTATTTTGCTTCTAGAGTAGACTGGGTTGTCTACTATTGTGTGACAAAGACAAAGAAGGGCTGCTGGATTTATTGAAGTGGAAGAAAACAAAAAAGGTAAAAGATTGGCAACTGAATTTCATTTTAGCCTTTGATAGAGGGGGGACGGGGGATGTGGAGAGTTGACCTTTTATCGTTGGAAAAAGGCTTCGTTGAGCTCAATTGAGTAAAGGTCTCTAAGGATGTCTAGTATGAGAGGTTGCATATATGGTGTTAAGATGTCATGAAAGCAAGCATAACCAAGATAGTCATGATCAAGATCGTACCTAGGATCAGCGAGGGGTTCTTAAAAACTGGATCATAGGATCAGATCCTAAAATTCTATAAAATTATATTTCAAATAAATATAAAGATGACACTTGTAACATCTATTTAATCCAAACCATTGGGAATATAGCTCAAATTAAACATAAATTATAAAATATAAAGAGATAAAAAAAAACCACAAATAATCACACTGAGCTGCTGTAAGTGTTCAATGAGAAGTAGGGAGGATGAGGAGGTGTCACCAGAATCGTCATCGCTGTTGCTTGGGGAGAGATTCACAAGGTGAGTCAAGAGTGTTGAGGGTTTTCATTTATTCGGGCCAAGTTGAGCTTTTACGCAAAAGTTTTACTTTTTTGTTTTAACTTTTAGAGAAAATAGTACTGATTTAAGTTACCTAATGTTAAAAATAAAATAAAATAAAAACAAAAATCTGGGGATTGCACCTGGATTGCAATCTAATGATCCTATGATTGGGACTGCAATTCAAGTGCAAAAAAGGTAATTTTCCTATCTGTTAACTTCTTGATTGTTTTCCATCTTTTGGATTGTAAGAATGCACAACCTACGTTCACGATCTAGATCAGGACTATTTTGAGCATAATACACCCTAGAATGTCCCATTAAAGTGCCCTTTATTTGAGTGCATTTTTTAGGATAAACAGAGCATTGTAGTAGTAAAATTTTTTTTATAAAGAGAGAGAGAGAGAGAGAGCTAGCTGCAAGAGTACCATAAGTACTTGAAAAAGACATTTAGCAAGGAAAAACATAGAAACAAGACATTCAAGCACTAGAATGACCTTCTCACAAGAAGTATTCCCCCCATTTCCTACTCCAAACATTAACTGAAAAGTCCCCTTTGACTAGGTCTGAACAACCTATATAATATGCAATGGTGGAAGCCTTCGTCTTTTTAACTTCTATCACTTATATTCTTCTGCATGAGTTAGGGGATCTTGTGTCGGAGTATTTGATTAGAATTGGAGCCTAGCATTGTTGACTTTTGTGTTTGATGCACTGTTGGATTCAACTTTTGTCATTGCAATATCAAGCTATGATACTTCTTTCAACCTTATTCTCCAGCTTCATTCTCTTATATTGTTTCAATCACTCTTTTTTCTTCCATTTCCATATCTCATCTCTTCATTTGCTTTTCCAAATGTTAATGTTCTACTTTTGTATCCTTTAACCAATTAGTGTTGTTATTTAGTTTTCATAATTAATAATACGTGCTCTTGATGTCAATTTTAAATATACTACCTTCTGCTAATTGGTTTGAATTATCTCAGCATTTTTTCAAGTCTATAGTCATTATCTTGAAGCTTGTCTAAGCCAAGGGTTCAACCCCATTTTGTTGATTACTTTTGTTATTATGATGATGACGGTGCATCATCAATGAGCTCATAAGTATTTGATCAATGAGCTTCTTGTTAATTTTTTTGCTAGAAACTATTTGATCAGAAAGTTATAGCTGATAGGTGGAGTCCCCAACTATTTATATCCAGTGGAATATAGAATTAGTACTCCCCTCACTTGCAAAAAGGCATGTATGCCTGCTTTATGTTAGGGAGGAAAGACAACGCTAATAGTGAGCAAAATAAGTAAACAATTGCAAGGAGGTTACACAAGATATCTACAATCAAAGCTCTACCACCGTTTTAAAAACCATTTTGCCTAAAATCTATAGCTAATTGGTGGATGCCCAACATGCATATCAAATAAAACATAGAATTAATGCTATATACTAAAATTCATCAATGAGATAATTTCCATTAATTTGAGCAAGCGATTCAACTTTAACTAAGTTCAACTGTAGGTTATCCCCCTGTTCGTTGCACCATATCCACATGGCCTTATCAAACACTCATAATTAAGCAGGGGACCTGCTATCTTCTTCCTTCTTGTATTCGTCACTCTCAGCTGCTTGACCAAATTCAACCACCACGTCAAAAATGTAGAGCACAAGAACAAGAATATTGCAGCTTAGAAACATAGGTATTGGCCCAAAGATCCACAGGAACAGAGGGAACGAGAAGTAGAAAGCACGATACCCTAATGACCAGAAATAGCTTCCCCTGTTAACAACTTTCCCAACATATTCCACCGTTAGATTTGGTGACCATGATGATGAAATCAGCTTGGTGGGCACACTGATGAGGATGCTGGCTTGGCTGTAGTACCTGACAGACTGCAGATTGAAGAGGAAAGCAAGCAAGAAGCAAAGCAAGATGGAGAAAACTTTAATGGAGAAGACCAGATGGGTCGTTTCACCATAGAGAAAAACAGAGGATTGGGTGACATTGGTAGATCTAGTCATAAACATGGCTATTACAGAGCTCAGCATGATCACTGCTGCTGCTAACATGGATGAAGCCATGATGTTGTTCCTCAGTGTTTGCACTGCTAAAACACCATTCTTTGAAGGATCCTGCTCAACAATGAAGATATTTAATTAGTTGATGATTATCAATCATCAGTGCATCATCACAACTAGTGATTATGATTGAGTATGAACTTCATTACTAGGTGTCTTTCCCTCGTTGAATGTGTATGGACCATTTCCCACGTCTCAAACAAAAGAGTTTGTCATATGAGGTGTTCAGTAGTACTTAGCCATTTCAGAATAAGACCCCAAACCTTAGCCTGCCACCTGGAGGGTTAAGGTGGAAATAATATCAGCCTTGGTGGATATCTAGACCACCAAGAAGTGCATGAATAAAGATTGAAGGCTTAAGACAAACAGTGAGAGCTTGTGACTTGTGACAGTCTATGAATACCAAACTGAGTATTGAGTTTGAGATTTAAACCTGAAGGTTCTGTGCTCCATAATGAAGGAACACAGGAACCAATTAGCAACTGTTTAATTTTTTCTCGAAACAAATTTCAGGGTATCCACCGTTTAAAACATCTAACTAGTCCACGAAGATGTGCGTGAACCTTTCCTTGCATATTGGACATTCAATGTTAGGAGTAGCCAACTTCTGGTAGGATTGGAACTTAGAATTCTAGCTGCAGCTCATGTAACTCATTCATTTTGAAAGGGCAGTTATCTATCCCAGTTAAAATTGTATGCAAAGAGAAGATACATGAGAGTAAAGATACTGCCTACACCAGAGAGAAAGTCTGATGCTAAGCATAGACTTGGATGGTTGTTAGCGACACCTCTCACTTGGGTAACTAGGGGCCCAAGGGTCATTTGAGCAGAGCTCAGGTTCTGTCGAATCTCCATCGAAAAAACATACGCCGCATGCATGAAATGGGCTGGAGGTAAGGCACATACCTCCATCATGGATCTGACCCAGATGAGTCTATAGATAGTGTTGATTCCAATGACGGTCCTCCTTGGGTTGTTTTTGATCCGGTGAAGGAGCCAAATGTGATAACCTACCATTAGAGCAAGCCCTAGAGGAACCAAGAAGTAATCACCAACCATTCCTTTCATTGAAAATTACAACGCCGCTACTTTACAGCTTTATATATTTCTTTAGTAATCAAGCAATTTGTTACTTTCTGATCTCTTTCTCTCTTGTAGTGAAGATCATGTGAGAACAAGGAGGGAGATGGGAATGTCTCCCAACTCAATGGTTATGGAAAAGATGGAAGCTAGTACTCGTATTTATGGGCCAACTTTTCATGGAATCCATGCACTAAAAATGCAGTTTTGCCAGTGCTTCGAGTAATATTCTTGATGCTCTAAGGCAATTAGTTGTACAAAAGTCTCTGGGGCTGGGCTATTTCACGTACAGAGACTGAGTTTAATGCACAGATGAAAAGCCATAGCATAATCTTCAAGGTACGTTTCATAGCTGTTTTTGCCTTAGTCTTAATTATTTGGTATTTACCTTCAATTAGAGCTACTGCATTTAAAAATAATAATAAATAAATACTATATAATAACAATAATAAC
>JAJIYU010009470.1:0-16950 GCA_030144865.1 Tinospora cordifolia | reverse complement strand
ACGCATACGTGGCAGTACACTGTTGAAAGTTGGGTAGATTGTGTATAACTTTTACCAATTGGGTATTTTAAAATTAATTTATTTATTTTATATTATTTGAAAAAAAAGTCCCAAAATGTTTGAGTACAAACAAAATGAATATTTTTACATCTCACTCAACAAATGAAAATGTAGAGAGTGGTGCACCAGATGCAAAATTTATATATAACAATAAACATTCCAATTTTGTCTATATAACAATAAACATTCCAATTTTGTCTAAAGGCAACTATTAAGTATAAAGAAACTTTGAAATCAGCGTTGAGTTTCTTCGCTATCAATAACCACTTCCAATTCAATTCAAAGAACCATTTTCAATAGCGATTCAACAAACTTCTATTGATGAGTATTCAACTTTTGCAAAATATTTATACTATAAGGAATGATATTGGAAGAACTTTGTTGCATTGAATTTGAAACAGTATTCTTTTTCTTCATTTTTGCAGCAAAATCAAAATAAATTGACTAACCCGTAACTTAAAATGATGCAGTAGAATTTGAAAACAAAGGCCAATCAACTCCAGAGTGGTTGGTGATGGCATCACCTGCCCCATTGATGGGCTGGGTTTGATAGGGTGCAATATGTAACTATACTCTGACAAGAAGATTTAGGTTGCAATATTGCAAATGCAAAAACAGCAAAGATGATAGGATTGAGCGCAATAGTAAGTTAACATCATAAAAAAAAAGAAAATTGTTTTGTTGCCAAACTATATATTATCCATTAAAATTGTAAATATTTTTGAAATAATAATATAACCCGAAAGTTAGAAAAAGGTGCCAATATTTTTTATATTAATTTGTAAAAAGTGATAATTTTTGTAATTTTCCAACCTCAAGTCTATAGGAGAAATTTTGGAACTAGGGCAGGTCAACCCATATACTAATCGGGCTTAAGTTGGGTTCAAGTTATTTTTACTGAGTTGGGCTAAACTCATTGTCCCAAGTCGAATTGCCACCCAGTTTGACAACTCATTTGAAAACCTAGCACCATTTTGGCATTGGGTGGGACCTTTATGGCACCATTACCAGCACCATCTTGTTGTTTTTTTTTTTTTTTTACTTTTGTTTTCAGTTACAAGTTTTTATTAAAAATTTAATTATTTAAAATCTTTAGTTCTGCTATTTATTTTTACTATTTTATACTTATTTTTGTTCTTTATTTTTTAAAATAAACATGTTTTAAGGTATTTATTTATTTATTTCTAAATTTGGTTATATATATTTATTTATTTCGCAATACATCACCATCACAACACGTCCATGGTCCGGTGCTACGCCGAAGGCCTCAACTGTCCGAAGTTAACGCTGCTGCCTCTTGCCCTGTCCATTGATCCTGCACCGAACCCGCATTGACTCCCCCCTGTCCAATGGTCCTGCCCCTCTTCTTGTGTTTTTCGACTACCGATTAGGGCTCCTGCTCGTGGCGGTGGTTCTTACGGAGGAAGACAAGGCGTTTCTGCGGCTCGTGGCGGTGCTGCTTACTGGCGGAAGACGAAGCTGGTGCAGAAACATGGGCCGAGGAACTGCTTACAGGGAGATCTGGCAAGTCTTGTCGGCTCTGGTGGAACACCAGAGCGTCGCCGCAGTCACCGCAGGTGGAACACATGGAAGAAGACGAGAAGATCATCAACGCGCACCCTAGGATCGGTCTCCTGATCGTCGGCTAGGAAGAACCAAGAAGACGAGATGGGAGAAGAAGAAGAAGAAAACGCAGAGCCTTCGAAATCGCCGATCTGGTGCACCGCCGAGCTTCTTTTTGATCATACGCCCGTGTTCGCGTTTCTCCATTACTTCCAAGCACTTCTTCTGCAATTAGATTCTCGAAAAAAGCTTCGAAATTCCTTCTCCTCGAGCCCCTGTTTCCAGGCGCCTCTATCGCTGCTGCCGCTGTCGCCTGCTACCCCTCCGTTGTCGCTGGTCTTCTTTTGCTGCTCAAAATTTTTTCCATTCCCTGTTGCTGCACCTGCTGCACATCAAAATTCTCGTTTGATATGTATATATATATACTATTCAATATATGACGAAGAACCTATGGAGACGGAAGAAGAAGCTTCGTTTTTTGTTTGTCCAGATGCCTGCTTCTTTGAGGGAAATAATTGTTTACCAAGGTTATACTTATACTTACTATATATCATAATTTTGAAAATATTGTATATTAATATTATATCAACTATATATTAATATTAATATTAATATTATATTATTATTTATATACTAAATGTTATACTAACGTTATACCGATTATATATAAATTTTTAGTATATTAATAATTGTTAATCAATAGTTTTTATATCATTGTATATTAATATTATACTAACTGAATATCAATGTTATATCATTATTTATAAATTAAATATTATAACAATGTATATCAACGTATACTAATATTATATCCTGGTTTATTAGTTAAATATTATATTAATATTATATCAATTTTATGTCAATGTTATATCATTAATTATAAGTTAAATGTTATACTAATGTTATCCTAACAATATACCAATAATTTTTGACATTTTTTATATTAAATTTTTTATATATGTATAAAAATAAAAATATCGATATTTATGTAATTATTTTTATATTTTGTACAAAAATGTACTTTTTTTCGTAAGTTGTGTTTGGTCGGTAAAAAAATTAGAATTTTCTTAAGAAAAGCTTATTTTGCCATGTTTTGTTGATAAAAGTAGTAAGAAAAAGTTTTGAAATATTTTTTTGACTCAACAACTTTTCTCACCAAAATTTTCTGAGCTTAAAGAGTGAGAAAGTAAAATTTTTTCATAAAAATTATTTTGTACATTAATTTAAAAAATAACTACTTATAACTAACTTTTATTAAATTTTTTAATTCCAACCGAACAATTATGAAAATTTTTTTTTCAACATTATTTTCTCGAAAAGTTTTTTCTAAAAAAATAATATTTTCTGAACGAAAATTTTCTTAACTAAATACACTTTATTGTGAGATGAGGTAAGTTAACCGTATATTAAATATAGTTATAGAAAAGATTCATATAAATTTTAACTTATTTGAATAGTCTTCTACTTATCCATCAATAAATAAAAACTTTAGAATATATTTAGATTGTGATTTTAAATTACTTTTTATTTTTAAAATTTTGTTTGATTTTAAAGGTTCTACAAAAAAAACAGATCATCTTAAAAAGAAATTAAAAATCCTTCATTAAATTCTCTTTTTCATGCCTGTTTCAACAAGTTATTACATTTTTGTCTATCAGCGAAGCACAATCTTAGTTTACTAAATTAAAAAAAACCACCATCAAATACAAAAAATCATCTTAAAACAAAGTGCGAGACAAATAGACATACAACTCTAATAATTATGAAAGACCTCACAATGGGTGGGAAGCAAATCCAATTCAAATTTAATTAAAGTTAGAGTTTTTTTAATTTAGTTCTTTTTAATATAAGGCTTCAAGAAAAATCTGACCTTCTGATCCCCAAAACTTCTATTTCCCCCTTTTTAGTAAATAAATTAATTAAGACCAAATTATGAAACGATGAATAGCCTACATTTCAAAATAATAATTTTCTCATGTTAAATTTAAAAAATAATAATAATAATTGAGAACAAGGTTTCAGACAAATTTTCTTAAGTACCACCATTTTCCACCTAGGAGTTAAAAAAAATTCCATTAAAAGTTGATTTTATACAAATTTCTTAAAAATAACTAATAACTAATATTAACAAAATTTTCTCATGCTAAATTAAATAATCATAAAAAAATTTCTTAAAAAACATGTTCTTTAAAATATTTTCTTGAAAAATTAACATTTTCAATGAACGTTTTCGTAACTACCAAAGACTAATTTTCATAAAAAACATACCAATTTTTCAAAGAAAAAAAATCTAAAAAAATGTTCATAACAAGCACTTCTTACCATTGTCAGTTGAGCATGAAAACGTTTCATTATCATTAGTTAGTAGATAGTTAGACTTTAAAATTAGGGCACAAAATTTTCCATTAGAAAACTTCATTTTTCAGTCCCTTACGGTGGAAATATCAAAAAATAACTAACAAATTATCACAAAACATTCTCATAATTAAACAATTGTGAAAATTTCTTAACATCTTTTACTTTTTTTTTGAAAAATTAATAGTTTTTCAGGACAAGCTAAAAAGCCGCCAAACACACTTTTGCTTTAACAGATAAATAGCCTGTAATTCTTATCCTTCAGTGCACCGACAATAACAAAATGAAATAATAAAAGGAAAAGATACCAAAATCCAGACCTGCGAGTCCTATTTCACAAAATAAAACCAAGGGTCAAATGGGTTACGCGTGAGGCAGCACACCAAGCACATGTTCCACAACTACCATGGAAAGCAAAAACACTTGAAACTTCTTGTACTTGCCCAATAAGATTGTCAGCCATTGCTAGCACGGCAGCAAGAGGTAGCTATCTGTTTGAATGCCTTTCAATATATGATGATGGGTGGATAGGCAAACCTCACGCGATGATTAAAAAAAAAAAATCACAACTCCCTTTGAAACATAGTAGTTGTACTTTCAAACTAATTGCAGCTTCAGTTCACCCTTCATTCAATTTGCAGGAACATCACTGGATCAATACCTTCTAGCTGCCCGATACTCCATCAGCGTAAAATTGTATTTCACAAATCCTCCCTATCTTCCTTCCGTACATTGTTGATCAAAAAACAAGATCAACACAATCATAACCAATGGAAGCTCTGTTTCTTCGTTATAGGTTTCCAGGGAATCATTATATCAATATGATAAATGGGGAAAAAAGCAACCCACACCCAGAGAAATCAAAGAACATGAATAAAATTAAACAGATCATGAGAAAAAGTTAAAACCCAAATGAGTTGAAAAACTAGCATGCCACTCTTTAGAAATAACACAACATGAAACAGAAAAAGCATGTATTAAGACTTGAAGAAGCCAGCCAGTGCAGTGAATGCCAATGGATTATGATTGCAAACCCCTTACCATGGGGTTATTTAACCATCATCACCAAGAGTTACTGCTCACTGCTTATGAATAATAGAATGCTGGAGAGCTTATAGACTTGCACCATCATAGTGCCTGAGTAGAATATAAAGTTAAAGGGAATAAAACAAACATATAAATGTCAAAGATAACAAAAAGGATATTTTCCTATGACATACCTGTTATGGGAACAAAAAATAAGATCAAGCACATATGCCACTGGACCACCAAATTCAATAAGCTTTCAATGCAAAACCCATAATTGTCATCTTTGCCCAGACTTCAGATCAGCCCACTTAAAATAGTCACAACGTGCATCTGGGTTTGATGAAGGACCCTAGACAGGAATGGCAATCTCTATGGTTAATGAAAACCAAATATTGGCACAGAACTTAAAACAGAACAATATTAACACATGCTGTACGAGAACAAACTGAATATAATGTTTCAACTTTCAAATCCATAAGTTGCAAAAGCTGAAGATCATCAATATCATCAAAATTCTTTAAGCCATTTTCTGACTTGATCAGATGTAAAACCAATGACCACAAAACAGTTTAGTCTTTATTGAAAGTTAGTGCCTTATTTTTCTTTGAGCAGAAACAAGAAAATATAATATTAACATACAGAAACTGGCATGACTTGGTTTGAGCCCCTCTCATCCAGTGCAAGAAAAAAAAATCCTTCTACAGCTGTTCTAGAACTTCCAATGAAGAATATGAAGCAGACAACTGGCTTCAGCTGAAAGTTCCAACAATGACCAGCATAACATACCTTCCAATACTATCTAGTATTATTGTTTATTTTTTTTTAAAAAATGAAAGATTTTAGTTGTATAATCAGCACAATCACCAGACTGTACTTTCCGATAAAATCAAGCAGCTCTAATCCCGCTCATCTAAAGGCAATGGCAAGAGTTGAAGTGTTAAACCTGGAGTTTTGGATTCCAAAGTCACCTCTCTGACAATTGTACCAAATCCATGTTCACGAGTTTTCAAAATTGCCACTAATCACATCTATACATATGTTATGCATATTTGATAAATATTTTATAATTTACATTTTTATGTTTATTTAACCTATATAATACAATTGCATATCATATGCATACACAATGATACATTTTTGTCAGGTCTACAAGAAAATTATTCTTTATGTGTATATTTTTCAAGAAGTATAAATGTAATGGATTCATTTAAATGTCAAAGCTAAATCATAGGATCTGCAATGTTTTGCCCAATGGAGTTTCTACTCAGCAAGCAGGTCTAATCCAGAGCAAGATGAATAAATTGGAAGCAAGTAATATGATGAAAAGACAAATAGCAAGCTGAAAGAAATGTAGCTACAAGGATATACTACCTCGCCACGGTTGCAGACATAAAATTTGCGTCCAAAGTTAGGACCTTCTTTTTTCACAACCCGTGCAACACATGGCTCCCTGTGCCCCTTGCAGAGAGGTACACTATTACGTTTACGCATGAGTTGCTGAATCCTTTGCCATTCAGACACTGCAACATTGTGTTTTTCCTCTTTGTAATTAAAGGGAGTTGGATCATGTTGATCTTCAATATAAGAAATCACCAAGTCTACATTCTTCTCAAGATTATCATTTGCATCCTCCTCATTAGGAGTTACTTCAGGAGAACTCAGATTCTTCATTAAATAAGAATCACCATTCCCTCTTCTGATATCCTCTTGACTAGAATTACCAGCCTCCACACAAGGATTTGACTTCTTCTGGAAATAAGATCCCAGTGTACGCTGAGTAGAATTACCGTGCTTTGTCCTTTTATTGATTTTCTTGCTGTGGTCAGAGCATGATTTGATTGTCTTCTTTGTATGTACAACAACAGAGTTGTCTCCAGCAGTCTCGTTAGCAACTCCAGTAGGACTAGCATGGTGAAAATCTTGGTTCAAAGCAGAAGCGCTTTCAACTGGAAGAGAACAAGAAAGGTCGTCCTCCTGTGATAGTCTTTCAGCACTGATGTTGCAGTTTTCCACCAAAATGTTCTCATCCAAAAGTTGTGAAACTTCATTGTCTCTAACTTCAGTTGTTGCTTGCCTTTTGGCAAGCAGAGTCACTAATGGAGGAATAATTGTACAGAAACACGTCAAAAAATTACAGATGAAACAAACAACGCAACACTTGCTTCACAAGCACAGAGACCACCAATAAATCAGATCAAGAAACAATGCATGATCAAAGAACAGTACCTGATGTGCAAGGAAACTACTTTCTTAGAACGGAAATGTATCCATTGCCCCATCTTTTTCTGGTCTTTTACTTTTTGGTAAATAAAACAAATATGTGTGTGTGTGTGTGTGTGTATGTGCAGAGAATTTACAGAAGTACAGAACAGTATGAAGAGGGCCAGCAATTGGCACCCAATTCCCACTTCATAATCAAAGAAACAAAAAGTTCCACACTGAATGCTAACCTAAAGGACTTCATACAGCTCCCCAATTAAGAACCCAAGAAGAAAGGAACCCTTGTTGTGAGGTGAGGCAAAAACCCATGTACTGGCCGGCAATCTTGTATTTTCCCAAAGGTGGGAGACATCTTTGTGATGCGCTGGGAAAACTTGAGCATTCCTCGCCAATGATAGGGACCAATGAGTGGTGAACACTACAATAAATCCAATAGTCTTCTGCTACTGTCATAATGGTGCAAGTGGGAGACAGAAAGCGCCTCCTCCGTAGAACTAGGGGCTCTAAAGCAAAAACCTAAGAAGGATTACCACAGAACCAAACGTCCATGGAGAAGGGGCATGAAAAGAACAAATGATCCAAGTACTCACCACTCTTCATACACAAGAGACATCAATGGTGGGAGATACTAAAGCTGGGGCAACTTTGTTGCATCATATCACACATATTGATTTTCCTATGAGCAACTAACCAACCAAAGAATTTTACCTTAAAGGGGACCTTAGGATGCTTAATAGACTTAGAAAGAGGAAAATAAGTAAATGCCCACGAATCAACAAGGATGCCAGAGAGGGATTTGCAAGAGAACAAGCAATTGGGAGAGTGATTCCAATGAAAAGTAATAGGGGGAAGTGGAAATGGAAACAGAATATAAGTTGTTGGGCAGATGAGATACTTCATCAAGTTCTCGACTAAACAATGGCCTTGGGAAATAAAGGTTCTGAGAAAAGGTGAGGAGTTGATTGAGAAAAGGATTAATTGGTGAGAAAAGAAGACATGAGCTGATTATGGTGGTGGACAATGACAATGATGTGAGAAAGAGAGTTGGTGGGTAGAGTTACCTAGTTAATGATCTTCTCAAAACCAAAATGATGCTCCATGACCCAGATTCAAAATAAGAATTTAGGAAAAAGTGGTTGTCAAAAGATTGAACTTCCATAATGATCTAATTAAGTCTCCAAGGGTCACACAATTGCTAGTCAAAATGAATGGCCCTAAAAGATTTGCCAAATCAATTTGCAACAAGGGCGGCATTCCTAGAACAAACATTGCCAAGGCCTAGGCTACTCTTAGCCAAAGGCTTAACATCCTTCCACCTCACAAAGCTCACATAGCCTCTCTTCTCAATCCAAAGAAAATTCAAAGTTTCTTTCAGTTTGCTTAGCAACCCAAGCAAGAACCCAAAATATAGAAAGATAATACGATGGCGACACCTCCAACACTGCCCGAATAAGAGTCAACCTATCCTTAAGATCCTAGATTTTAAGACAATATTCATTTGGCTCGTGCAACATATTCAACGTGGGTCGGTATATTAATAAGTATTAGCACATCAGATACTAATTCCAAGTCTAAAAATAAGCTTTTATAGTAGACATAACGGAATTTCATTATGAAACATAATTTTGCATCTTGCCATCATCTTTTAGTCATTATCTTATATACTTGAGAGTGGAATGTAGATCTTATTTCCAAATACCACTATTCTTATCATACTTGGAAGTGAGGGTGACAATTCATATCATCGTGTTATAAAAGAGTAATGTCGTAAATGGTATCACCCATATAATTGCAAACGGATCGTGTTGTAACGGCGTTATAATCGTGTATCTATATATAACCTATTTAACTTTTTACAATTAGTTTTTAAAATTAATTTTTATAAAAATATAAAACATATTAAAAATAAATTAATTTTTTTAATAATAAAAATTATATTATCAATAATTTAATAAATATATTAATTTTAAATTAACTTATTTATAATTTGTCTCTTAACTTATCCATAATCGTGTTAAATAGGTCATTTTCAAATTTAACAGTTTAACTGTTTTACGACCCGAATTTTAGTTGTGTTTAATCGTGTTTCATCCATTTTGACCCAAAGTCATTTTGCCACCTATACTTATAAGAAAATGGACCAAAAACAAGTGGGCCTACAAGAATATGGAGACCTAAAGAAATTAGACTATGATTATCTCAACCAAAAAAAAAAAAAAAAATGCCATTGTAATCCCTAAAAGATTTCTTTGTAACCAGCATCAAGGTCTTTTCTGAAAGCCTAAGTTGTGATTATCAAAGTGGGATGGAGTAAACCTAGAATATGAAACAACATTGATCAAGAATCCCATGGTTAGAAGTACACCTACAAAGATAAAAGGCCCCTAAGTGCTAATTGATGAAGACAAAAAATTAAGGAAGAGCAAGTCCAAAACTCAACAGAATATCATACAGATCCCTCGTTTACTAAACTCTTCATGTGCTATCACTTCAACAAATAACCTATTCATTTTGATAGGACTTAGTATATGTATGTGTGTGTGTGTGTCTATATATATATATATATATATATATATATATAGAGAGAGAGAGAGAGAGAGAGAGAGAGAGAGAGAGGAAAGTTCAATAACATCATTTTATGCTTATGACGTAAAGAGCTTAATTGTTTGAATTGTCCAGAAAGTCCTAGCTTTATTCTGAAGGCTTAAATTGAGTAAGCATATACTAAGTCCTTTAGCCAAGACACAGCCCAGAGTAAACAAAAACACAGAACTGAATTTGTCAAGTTGATTGTTCTATCTTATTTATTTTCCATTTTTTCCCATTTTCTTCTTTTCACTTCAAGATACTGTTAAAGACAAGGTTATTTCTATTGTTGTGAAAAATCTGACAAGCCAAACTGACAGAGAAAATTTCTCTTACCAATGGTCTGCTGGAAACCTCTAACCTTAGGAGCATATCTTGCAGCTAAAGATGGAGTGTTGTGGTTTGGAAGATCAGGTATTTCTCTCAAAGTAACATAAACTGGAGCATGATCAGAACCTTCCAATTTCACACTTTTCCCTCCTTTCCACCTGTGAATCAAAAAGCAGTGCAGGATGCTACATCATTAATATTTGAAGGAAGGTTAACTAAAAGGATATATTGTTGTCAACTAATTACTCCAAGATCTATACTAAACTAGAAGAATGTTCATAATGGATCATCCAGCCAATAAAACTCACCTAGATCACCCCCAAAACCACAAACAATCACATATATCTGACAATCTTGAACATTATCTCAGGTCTTTCTTTTTTTTTTTTAAATTTTTTTTGAGAAGAAACAAGGAAGAATTGCATTTATATAATTAGAGCTGTAGTGCTGTACATCAATCAATCTCCTTAAACATAGGAATCATAATGTACAGTTTTAGCTACTTGACTGTCAAGACTAATGGCAGTGATCGATAATCGTTTACATATACGTTGACTCCATCTAAATGTTATATAAATCTGAAAGAGAGAACCATTTGGCTAGTGGGGATGCATGTGCCCATCGACTTACTGTCAGTTTTATTTCTTCACACAACTTTGATTCAGATTTTGGTGTATCCTTGAACACCTTACTGCTCTGGTCTAACTATAAGCCCTGAGTGTTGGATGCAGTCAAATCCTTTCTCTGACTCTGACTTGGATACTGGGGGACAATGATCTAGTGTCAGGCCATCCTCAATTTGTTGAGGGACAAAAAAGGAAGCATCGATAAATACATACCATTGTCTCCATAACCATTCTCATGTTAATTATTTGAAATGTCAACAAACATAAATCTAGAAAACAATGGATCTTAAAGAACTTAGTATTGTCAGCTCAAGTAGGTTTTGAGTAAAACTATCTTAAACCAGGCAAAAGAGCCCATCTTCTGAAAGAGAATTCTAATTGATATGGTGAAAAAAAAAATACACACAAAAAAAACTTACCTAGGAATACTTTCGGGCTTCCACCGCTTAAACTGTGTCAGTATGTCACAATCACTAACATGGCAAACTATGAAGTTGTGTCCTTGGATATCATCACTTTGATGCAAGCATGGTCCGGCAAAAAGAATATGATCTATTCTTGACCCATAATTGAATTCCTCAGCACCATTGTGTACGGGCCAGCACGTGTATGCTTCTCTTCTGCACAACCAGTCATACTCAGGGTTATAAATAAGTGATGAAAAGATATAGAGAAGTTGGATATTAGTTTGTCTCTAATTCTGTAACAATTACAGAGCTGTTGAAGTAGGCCAATAAATATGTCATTCAGACTATTCATGTTTTCCTATGAACAAAAGATGATATAATCCCACAGAAATAAACTGCATAATCTACTTGAATAATAATGTACATTAATGTAAAGTGTGGATATTTGTTAAACATGCTACAGAACTACACATACACAAAATGCACATGGTAATAAAATTATCGTGAGGGCCATAAACTCATTATATATTGAATAGTTTTGATGACCAAGTTCATATACTAGGTGCAATATTAAGTCAACATGATTTCTTTAAAGAAAATTTCTTTAAGTTTTGTAAAATGGGGCAAGAATTTATACCTCTGAGGATGTTTTGCTCGGAAAACATCAACAAAGGGTCCCCCATTTTCCACAAGTAAAGATCTGAGCCACTCCCGGAACCTAAAGTACAATTTTACAGATTTCAAACAACGAAGCTCAGTACATTGCCTTGAGAAGGAAACTTTTTTGATCCTCATATATCTCATTAGGAAAAAAAAAATAATCTTCTACTTTTCTTCTAAAGTAAAGCACTCATTAATAGAAGGTAGCATGTAAACTCACTGATTCTTCTCAAACTCTGGGCCAGCATCACAGCAATCTATAGCAGCAGGAGCAATATTAAGATCGCCAACAACAAAGACCCTTTTTCCTTGTCTTAGGAATGACTCCAATCTTTTCTACAGTGAAGATTATTGTTTAGAATCATGATGCAAGAATGAACTAAAACAAATGCTCAGCTGCTTAAACATCTGTAACGTTCATGATAAATTTAGATGGCCTTAATAGAAATACTCATGATTAAGCATAATGCCAATTCAGTGGCTTATCTATAGAATGTAAGAGCAAAGCTTGTCCAATACCCAATATTTATGTGATATATACGATAAAGTTAGCCAACAGCCTCCTCCTTTGGCCACTTTTTAGTAATCATTTTATAAGTATTTTTATTTAGTCTAAGTGTAGTTATGTATAATTCAGTTCGCAATTTAATTATCTGGCTGATCATCCTTAAGGTTATAAATTGACCAAAAACAGTTAGTTGGGATTGGGTAGATTGGGCTTTCAATACTATTCCATAAATGATAATTTTGTACTAGGATCAAGGAAAAAGGGAACAATAAAAATAATTAAACAATGGTGGAAAGCCTTTTTCTGTCAATAGCCTGAAGAGCAAAAAGGGCACAAGTTTCATGTTACCTGTAACACACGGAAAAAGATATGCTTAAAATTGATCCGCTCAGTATCATTATGCGCAGCTCGAGGTCCATAGATGTTGAAGAGAACTACAGAAATTTCAATCATTAAAGCTATGTGAAAATTCAATTACTATATCAAAACTAAAATATGTCAGAAGAGATGATTTAAAATTTAATATAATGATCTTGTCAAATACCAAAATGCCCATGATCTGTTATAATACAACGTCCCTCACTGTCAACTTTCAGAAGGTCCTCATTTGTTATTCCTTCTAAACACTCCAGTTCTGCAGGAAGCTCAGGCAGGATATCCTTTCTCAATGTAGTTGCCCTTTGACAATATTCAAGGAGCTTAGTGAAGCCTTCTTCTGCTGCAATCGGTAGGGCCACTTCATTGCTTGCAAATGCTGTCTTTACACGACAAAAAGTTGCAACTCCTGCAATACGACTTTGAGAATTATGTGAACACAAGCAAAATTACATATAAACATACATATATCCATATATATTAACACATCCACACACGGAAAGACACAAACCAAGCTTACCAGAATAACCAGTACGTCCTTTGCCCAAAGTACTGGTGCATGAAAAAAAAGATTCATATCCCTCTGCCATTATCAGGTCTGCTGTTATTTCCTCCTTTGACAGCTTTGTTTCCTGCTTTGAGTTATGGAGTGAAAATTGGTTTGGCGAGGGAGAGAGAATGAGAGAAAGAGATCAGAGTACAATCAGTTTTTTTTCCTCTAATCATCATCATCATCTACACCATATCCCAAATAATATGGTCCCTAACAAGAATTTGCTATGTTGTTACACTATCTTTATTTACATCATCATACAAGACACACTTTGCCTGTCTTACTACAGGTCTTACATATATATATCTCTGGCCTTCCTCTTGCTCAAACATAGCTTTTAAATTGATATACACCAATTTGCTTCTAACCAGTAGTGCTACAGAATTTGAGTGTTACAGTAAATCACCTCATCAAAACACTTCTATTTTATAACTATTTTGTTTTAAAACCCATGTCGCCATGTGAGTTCCAGAATTTCTCAGAAAAAACCTCCTCCTCCCAATCTAACCCAGCATCCTCATCTCTACCAATCTAATCCAATTAGTATGTCTATTTATTAAAGCCAACATATTCAGCTTCGTCAAAAGCTTTAATATCATATTTTCATATAAACCTTGCCAAATTCAATATTCTTATGTGAATGTCCAGAAATATATCTGAATATTCTGTGTATAACAATATATATTTTTTGACAACCAAACAACAGTATCGATGCCAAAAACTGCACTCTGCATCATCTACGATTGGAATTCATAGCAGAACTATGCTTAGACGTTGATATATCAATTTGCTCCTTCTCAAAAAGAAATACCAACTGATTAATGATGCAAATACATGTACAATTGACGCAAATCTCCCTAGATTTCAGTTCTCGACTAGATACTATTAGAAGATATTTAAAATCCACAGTCCTCTCTAGTAATGTATACTTATTAGCTAACATCCAATTATTGACGAAACAAACTCCCAATTCATATTTGATAGTTGTCAACAATCTTTCATAAGATTGGAAAAAGATCTCATTTTGACTTTCTAATCGAGCCCTAGAATGTCCCCACGATCGTACGGTTCCATTCCAATGTTTACATGATCAAGAGTAATCAAAATAGAACCCGAGTGTTACTTGCATTACAAGCTTCCAAAGATGGTCACCTCCATGTTCCAGAAGATATATAATATCCACAGTGATACCGTAAATACAGGCCGAAGCAGCGCCTGAAATGCCTCGAATGGAACAAGGAAAGGCGCATCGAGGCCGTGCACATGCGAATAGTTTCAAAAGACTAAGTAAGAGAGAAGAGAGAAATATAATCAACAAATCGAAGAGAAATCTCGGTGACGGGTCTTGAAGAAATGAAGTGAAAGTGGAAAAGGAATGATGAGATCGTAGGGCACCTGAAAGCAGATGATATCGGCTTGAAGAGAATTGAGGAGTTTGAGGAGGGAGCCGTGTTGGGAGATGCGTTGTCTTAATCCATTTACGTTGTATGTTACGATCTTCATCGTCTTCCACCGACAACGGAGCACCGGAAAGGGGAACCGGCAACTACCTTTTACTTTTAAACCTCCTGATTGATTCTTGTGTCGACGACGCTAGGTCGTGCTTCACATCTCCGTTACGATCGAAATTTCCCTTCTTTTTTCTTGTCTAGGAAACAAAAATAAATAAATAAATAAAGTGCTTATCGCCAGTGTTTTTCAATTTTTAATTATTTGATTTTTTTGTTATATAATTTCAATTAAAAATAAAGTTTAAGCTCCACCAAAGTAAAAATAAAAATCATCTTCAAGGTTAAAATTTTTTTAAAAAAAGTAAATAATTTTTATTACCCTCTAATTCTTATAAAAGCTATAAATAAAATTATCAAATATTACTTTATACTTGTATGATTTGTCATCTAAAAATATAAATAGCATAAAGTAAAGATGTTAGAAAGCAATATATTATTCTGTGCTAAAAATGTATCGTTTTTAGTCTAATTTTTAAAATAAGTTTTGAAATTAATATTTTAGTAGAGATTTTGATTAAATCTTTAGACTATAGAAAATCATCTTTATAAAAAAAAATTAAATTATTTGCACCAGATTTTGTTAGATAGGAGAAAATTTTGATTTTAAAAAATTATTGCTTCAACTTTAAATAAATATTTATATTTTTATGAACAAAATTATTCTTACATATGAAAAAAAATATAACAATATTAAAAATTAATATATATATATATAAAATTGAAAAGCCAATAATAGGTATATATTATGGTTTAAAATCAGATTAGCAACAATAAGAAATTAATCAAAATTTTTTGGTAAATCAAATTGCAATTGGACCCTTTTTTATTTATTTTTTTCAACATATTAGTTCTTTTCGAATCTATGTAATATTTATGCTTCCTTTTCTTTTATTTTTACACAATGTATTTTTTAAATTAATTTTTTATATTTTAAAATCAATTACTGCTAAGACTATATATTTAATTTAAATAATATATTTTTTAAATTTGAAATAATTTCTCTACTAACTTTTTTACGAAGGTGTGAATATCACCATATAATGTTTCCTACGAAGATTGGAAATGCATGTATAATGGACCAGTTTTCCATGGGAGACACATGTTCTTATCATGACTTTACAGGCGGTATGCGACGTCCATCAGCTGATCATATCTTTACCGTGTCACTATCGCAAGAGCTATTGATCAGTCAATTTTTTCTGGACACGCATGAACATTCGCAGATTGATATTGACGTCATTGATGATGCTAGTAAAGGTCTGTTCCCGAGGGAGCTTGTCCAACGTACAAAAGACTTTAGGAGTGCATTAGGGTAATTAATTTCTTGTCTCTCCCATTTATTAATACATTCTCCAACTTCTGAAAAAATAAAACCGCTAATAACAATTTATCATACTTCCAACTAAAGTAGCGAGTTACCAACAAGTTGATGGTTCGGTGGTCCACTTGCCGTTTCGTTTTAGCAATGTCTCGATTTTGAGTATTGTGAATGTAACGATCATTACTGGAAGGCCAAACGAGAATTTAATCTCGAGATACGTTTTAAACTAGCCCGGTGATACCTCTGAGAAACCAAATAATAAATTGGCATTGGGTTAAAGATTTGAAGGTGGCTAATGCGAGAGATAAAATAAATAATTAAAAAAAGATATATAAATAGTGTAAATAGGATGAAAATAAAATTATTGTTTAATATTAAAATTATACCAAAACAATATGAAAGTTAGGTTATTTCATTAGAAAGAGCTTGAGATAACTTTAGAAATTAGAACTGCCACGCTTTCGAAAGTTACTAGAACTAAATAAACCTATAAACTTTAAAAATTATCCTTTAGGTTAGATAGAAAATATTACCAGACCACTGGGATTATATTTGCTATTTAATTTAAATAATTATAATAATAATAATATTTTTTTGTAAATGATACAACCTAATTGTCTGAGGCTCGAAAATTATAAAATAAAATAATATAACTGATAATTGATTCACTTGTAAGAACCAAAACCTTGAATAAATTATTGTACTCAACCTTAAAATATAATCACACCATTGATATTTTTTTGTTTTTTTTTTCTTATTTTCATTAATGTATTTGCACAATTATTAAGAGAAATACTTTTTAATGATCACTTTTTAAAACTCAATTACTTAAAATGTCCTTAATCA
>JAJIYU010009469.1:0-16978 GCA_030144865.1 Tinospora cordifolia | reverse complement strand
CCCCGGGGCCAACAAACAATTCGCTTATATATCACCTTCCCCCCCCCCCCCCCCCCCCCCCCCCCCCCCCCCCCGCGCGCACGCGTGCGAAATGTATAGCAGGTTTTCTCCTGACATGACTCGAGAAAGAATGATTTGAATTATGTATATGGTAGCCAATATATTCATAACATTTACATGATCTAATCAATTAGATGATTATTTCTTTTATTCATTTTTTCTTCTTCCTCACCGTTCCCAGAAAAAAAACAAAAAAATCATTCGTACTTTAACTCAAGTTGGATAATTTTCACAGAGTTCAAAGGCAAATCCTTAGGATTAGGCATTTCATTTATTGAGCTATCTCGAAGCCACCCTTGTCTCATTTCGAATGCAAAATTTTTTTAAATTATTCCTTGCTCTGATCCAATTGTTAAACAATTGAAAATGACATTTTCTTGTTTCGTGATCCTTCATCTTTGTTTTGGATCATTGGGTTTAGACATTATTTAAGTGATCCTTAATCATTTCAAAATGGCAGCAACATACCTTTTGTTATTTCTTTGTATGAAAGAATTTTACGAATCATTGATTCTCTTATAATCCACTTTTGATCCGAAATAGTTTATCTATTCTAAACCCAATTTCCTTTTATTTTGGATTTGACACTTTTGTGCAAATTGGATCCTTTCGATTTCTATTTCAATATAGATTGGCGATATACTAACCAAATTGTTCCAACTTATTGATTAGAAGTAAATCAATCCAATCCTTTTTACTCGAGCTCCATTATGTGCTATTTACTTAAACCCAACGAAATAGGGGTTCGAGTAGAATAGATAAACTATGTCAAGCCAAGAGCATTGTCATAAAAGAATGGTGGTTGTAAAAATCCACAGCCAATCTTGTCTTTCAAAGCTCATGTTGCTTCTTATCACATCATTTTGAACAAAGTTTTATCATAACATTCCTCTAGTTTTGAATCAGTCAAGTATGGACTTGATTGAATATGAAATCATGAATAATCATTGGTTTAATCAGTACATAGCATAGTACTTGATACTCTTACTTTTTTATATGGATGGATGAAAGTTGGTATTCCTATTTATCTATTTGGATGTAGAAGTCTTAAAAAGTCATTAACCCGTATTTTCTTGTATCAATGAAACAATTTCTTAAAAACACAAATAACCAAAATTTTTACATGTTCAATTAATTTTGCAAGACGATCAATCATAAAAGATGCAATTGTTTCTCAAAGTACTAAACTAAAAAAATATCTTTAACTTTAATTAAATTAGCTTTTCAACTTGTCTAGTTGGAAAGCTAAACAAACACAACTTGTTTTACTCCTAGCTTGATTTTAATCCAACGGGTCTTAGACTCCTAGCTTGTTTTACTCCTAGCTTGATTTTCAAAGTAATCCACCTTAGGTTTTAAGCTTGGGTTTACCCCTCACTTGAGCATGTTCTGTTACTCAAACATAGCTCATAACTCAATTAGGTGATTTCATCCACAATTTGAATGACCAAATCAACACCAACACCCTTCATCCTTAGTTTAGTTTACTCCTGGAACATCCTATTTTTAATTTCATTAAGTTTTGCTCATCATGGTGAATCAAGCGTTATAGAACCTTGAAGTAGGGCCATTACCCATGCTTCCTTACCCAGAATTTGGCTAACTGTTGAATCTTAAGCAACATTTTAATTTTAGTCATCATTCTTACGCCTCAACCCACAGTTTGGGTGGTCTCTTAGCCATTCATGGCCATCATTTCAGTTCATAGAACAATCTTAAATCATCCCTCAAGCATTGGTATGTCAACATTCATGCCATTATTTCATTCTCATTCATCATCAACATCAAATTCAACACAGTTTAGCTTACAAGCAGCCTCTGTTATCTTCACTTTTCATTCAGAGATCTTTATCCTCTGCAGCTCGTCCTCACTTATGTTATTCCCTTCCTTCCCCACTTTCCAATGAGCCAAAAACCATACAATTTGGTGGAGAAATGAATGATTTAGAGGTCCCCAAAGTGAGGAAGGTTGAAGTAGGAGTTGCAGATTTTTTTTCTCTGTCGTAACCTGAAAAAGAAAGGGATGAACAGGGAAAGTGCCAACGTGTTGGAGTCCCTTGTAAGCCTCTAAAGAATGTTGCCACCTCTCTCCCTTCGTCTCTTAAGCTGCAAAGGATTTTTTTTTTTTTTTTTTTTTTTGGAGGTCTCATTACTTAATGTCATGGCTTACATTTAAAACAAAAAAGAAAAAGAAAGAAAGGAAATTTTGCACACATATTTATCTTTCATCGTTTTGTGTCAGTAATAACCTACATTATTGGTCAGCAAAATTTTGTACATTTTAAACAATATTAGCTTTTAGTATCAATAATGCACATAATTAAATAAGTGAAGGATAGAATAGATATATATTTTATTTATAGTGACATATAGAGTATAGGTTATCTGTGTTGGTGTTTTATGCAAAGCATCGCTAAAGACACAGTTCATAACAGTTGATAATTATAATAGCCATAACATTTATAAATTATCTGATTCATCTTATATACAACATTTTAGTCTAGTACAATTTTTACCACCATCATTTGAATAGTAGAAGAATGATATAATAATTTTAAGTACTACTTTAATAAGTAGAATTATTAACTAATTTCAATAAAAATAGGTATTAATTTGAGCACTATCATCGCTAATACATTTTTTTTAAAATTTTATAATCTGGATCAAGGCTAAAAGAAGGTTGAATTTGAATAGATTAAAAAAAAAATTCATACATTATAAAGAACTTTGTTTAATGGAGGGAAAATGATGTTTTGTTGTAGAAGAGAGACAAGAAAAATAGAAGGAAGAAGGAAAAGACCCAAAAGGGCAAATGGTATTTCAAGAAAGGGAGCAAGAGACAAAAAGAAGCCGCTATTTGCACCAATTTTTTTTTCCTCTTTGCACCATAATAAATATTTTATTTTATTTTTTTTTGTTTTTAGCCATTATATTTTTCATATGCCCTTTCCATTAAAATGGGCAAGAAAGGTGATTGTTTTATTATATATCTTCTATTAATCTTTTTTTAACCTCCAAGGCTCCACCTAAACAGTTTCCTCATTCATGTTCCTGTCTTAAAGCTACCATTAACTTCTTAAACCAGAGCTATCAATAATGGCTTTAGTTGATCGCCACTGGTAGTAGTACCCAACAAATCAAATTAACACTTAAAAAAATTGGATTAGAAGGAAGAGAAGGATGGGATTAGTACTTTAGTAGTACCTTATAAATTGGAGGAAGAAGGTGAATTACAACAAACCCATAATGCCCTTTTATTTTTCCATTGACGGTTTTGTTAATAATTTTTTGAGGTTGGAGATGAAGGGTGGAGTCGTGAAGAGCTTTGATAAGGATTGTGGTTTTAGGATTTGTATGATAGTAAAGTCAAAGATGAAAGAGTGGTGAGACGGAATTACACTGGCGTTCAGAGAATCTTTTTGAGTATTAAAGTCATTTTTTTAATACTTATACCCAGAAAGTAAGTTTATAGAAAATTATCTTAAATAATGAAGAATAAAGTAAAATTGGTGCAAAGAGAGAAATAAGTAGTGCACACAGCAGCTCTCCCGACAAAACATTGAATTGCACTTAACCTAAAGGGGATCTTTTGTACCCAAAGAAAGGACTTTTTTTATCTGCTCATAACTGCCAGCTGTATTTGTTTAAAATAAAATAAAATTTGACATTTATCAGAAAATTTAACAATACAACCAAGGGTATATGTCATGACAGTGGTGCAGAATCATAAATATACTTATGTAAATACGGTTAACACATAAAAAGGAAAAAAAAATGGGAAAGTTTTGCATCAGCTTTTGTGTCGTTTCTTACGTGCATTTAACAAATTGTTCATGCATTCATAAAAAAAATCAGGGTTGCTTAGGTTTGTTATTTATGGCAGTCAATTATCCATGAGAAGTTAAATATCAGTGTAGCCCTTAATGGAGTGGATTGGAGAAAATAGTTTCATGTTTTCAATCCTATATAATTGGGTAAAAGGCTTTGTTGAATTGAGTTGAGTCATTTTCTTACAATATGTGAAAACTGCAAAGTAGATTGAGTTTGGCCTCTTGATGTGCTATTCATAGGTTATTCTTTCCCTTTTCTGTTACATTTTCCATAAATACATGACAGGTTCCTTGCGGGACTGAAGCAGACCAAAAGCCTCCCAAGTGTCCAAGACCATGCAGCATTTCGCCTTTATGCAGGCACAAATCAAACTGCAAGGTAATGTACTTTCTGCAGTCGTTAATCTCCTTACGATCTATAATAAAGTTTTGATGTAGCTTGCTAAAGGAATTTATCATTTATACCAAAATTCGTTAGGCTTTCCAACATTTTTTTTATTTTTTTCCTCCCTGTAATGTTGTAGGATTAAAATGCATGACCTCAAACCTCATATCTAGCATACAACATACCTAACCCTTGAGCTTTTTCAACATCAATGCTAGGTCAGGAATTGCCTTGCTATAAATGTTTGCTTTTCTACTTTGATACCTAAGATGATATTATGAGAGTCTTTTGGTTTTCTCTATGCAATCACCAGTTAACCCATAGAGCAATAGTATGTTTGGTATGACTGTTGAAACTCGAAAGTTGTAGTGTTGAAGGCCAATTGACTTTGGTGGAGGTCATTTGTAATCTTTCCTGATGACAGATGGTAAAGATAAGTTCTGGATTATGAACTCTTTTTTACGTTCTCAAGTTAGGAATTTCAGTGTGCTTTACTGAATATGATCCCTTTACATGTATTGCATCTTTGTATAATGTTTCCTAGGAAGATGTTTATAGTCTTACAATATTTCTCTTGGATTTTACTCCAGCCACATAAATGCCATTATGGAGCTTGTCCCCCATGTCGGCTACCTTGCGAACAAGAATTTAAGTGTGGGCATAAATGTAAGCTAAGGTAATTTTTTTCATTTAAAATGTTAATTAATGAAAATCAATGGACATGCTTTAGATTGTTATGCTTTGGTTTTTATTGAATGCTCCAATTCACTTCTTCAGGTGCCATGGTCCTAAACCTGCTGCAAAACCAGAGTTCACATTGAAACCAAAGAAAAAGAAGCCAAATCAGCAACTTGAATGTACTCCTGGTATGCCATGCCCACCTTGTCAAGAACTCATTTGGAAGCCATGCCTTGGCCAGCATTTTGGTGCAGAGAAGTTGGTAAGCTTACTAGAAATATCTATGTGTGAGTAAGTGAATAACTTTTTGTTTCATGTGATGGGAATGGTCATCCCTATTTACAAGTATTTTTTATTTTGTACTTTCAGATGCTCTGCTCTGATAGGGCCACATTTTCATGTCAAAATCTATGTGGAAACCTTCTTCAGTGTGCCAATCATTATTGTACAAAACCATGCCATGCTTTGAAAAGCGAAAATATAGTATCTAGCTTGCATGTAAGAAGCGAGTCCTGTGAATACTGTGATCTCCCTTGCCAAGAGGTTTGATTATATTTTCTTGTTAATTCTGCCATTCTTTTATTGCAGTCCATTTATCTTTTAACTTTACTTTTCTGATTTTAAACTCATTTAATAAAATTAGAGGGGTCAATACATAAAGCTTACAAAACTACAAGTAAATCTAATATGGTTTTCAAGGTCCTTGCTTTTAATGCAAGTGTAAAAGAAGTTCTAGACTGAAAAGTTTAGAAGTACAATTCCAAGTCCTAGGAGAGCAAGAACGACTATTAAGTGAAAATATCAAAGGTTAAGATCATGGCAACATAAATCTTTAAGATCATGGAGAATCTAGATTGAGATTGATACCTGATATGTACTATGATGTTTAAAAAAAATTCACTGGCATTCATAAGGATCGTGAACATGTATCATTAACATGGAAACTTGTATGTACACAACAAGGACCAACAAATGAAATAGCAAAGGAGATCATAGATGTTTCAAGGTGGCTTTCTAAGTCAATTTTGCAAATGCATATGACTTGATTGAGTGGTTGTTTTGGGAATATGCACCATAACAAAAAGGCTTTGAATTATAATGGAGATCATGGATGCAGCGCTGCAACTCGAATGTTACATATTCCATAATGATTAATGGAAGACGGCAAGGCAAGTTCAATAGAGAATGTGGGTTGAGCCAAAGAGGCCCCTTATTCCCATCCTGGTTTACCATAGTAGTGGATGGATTAAGCAGAATGTATAGGCATCACTGTTTTCCCTCGTTCAAGGTTTGCAGGTGGGGACGAAAAGAGTGGAAAGCATCCGTTTACAATACACAGATGACTTAAAGTAAATCTGCAGAGTCAAATTGTGGGCATTAACCATGGCCACAAAGGTGATTCATTATTTGAGATTGGATGTTTGGTAGGTATGTGGCCGATGCATAACCCAGGTCTATCACTTTGGGGAATCTGATGTCACCAGAGTTTTGGGTGCAGGTAGTCACTAAAATATCCAAATGTCTTGATGTTTGGAAGAGAGCATTTTCATCTAAAATGGGGAGATTAGCTTTGTTCTGTGCAGTGTCATTGGTGATTCCTGTTTACTACTTGTCTATATTTAAGATCCCATTATCTGTCACAAGTTGTATTGAGAAAGAGATACAGAATTTCTTTTGGGGAGTGGTGCTGTCTGAATTGGAAACATTACCAATTGGAATGTGGCATTGTGTAGTAAGTAAATTTGGAAGATGTTTGAGAAATTGAAAGGACCTCTGGGCACAGATTGTTAATAGTAGATATGATAAAAGTAGACAGGGAGGGGAACCAAACTGAGCATAGAAGCCTGTGGAAGTTTATATCCTCACTTGCACCATATGCGATGCCTCATGTGGAGTTGAAAGTTGGGGGATGGGTGCGAGTTTTGTTTTAGGAGGACAGGTGGTTGAAGAGACAGAATCTAGCTGAGAGGTTTCCTCTTTTTGCTGAATGTCTATATTCCATGACCATCGTATTTCATCCTTTACAGTAAATCAATCAGTCCAACACCCCAAACCTTCTAGTTTCGAACTTCCATCTTCCTAGAGCCGTTAATAGTTAGGAGCTTAATAGGTGTAAGTCTGACACATGGCCCAGATGGAGTTCTATGAGTTTTCAGTCCTCTAAATAGTTTGGTTGTTAATTTGTCCTCACTTCACTTTCACATCAAAATGACATCTCTCCTCTTGTGTTTTCACATGTATGACAAGCATATATTCCTTCATTAAGTAAAAGTTTTTGGGTGGTCCTTGGTCCACAAAAGGACTAGTACAATGGATATGTTGCAAGTGAAGTTTAAAAACTATTAATTTCTCCTAACTATTACATTTTCTGTCACCAAGCCGGTGAGAGTTTGGATCATATTTTCTTTCAATGTGAGGTTGCAAAAAGATATTGGTGGAGATGGCAAACCTTCTCTGGTGGCAGATAATTTCCCCCTTCTTCAGTTGAGGATCTTTTAAATCAGGCTCATAATATTTCACTATCAACTGAGGAGAAGAAAATTGGATTAATAGCTGCTTTGGCAACAATTTGGTCATTATGGATGGATTGGAGTAATAGAATTTTCTACGGTACAGGAAAAACAGATTCACAGCTGTAGGAAGGAATAAAACTTTTGGCATGCATGTAGGTTTTTACGCCTCTAGCAAAAGTTTTTCGATCACAGATTGGTTGCTAGACTTGGATAAATGTTTGTATGCTCTTTTCATCATTAATGAAAGTTGTTTTGCTTCTTTTCAAAAATAAAAATAAAAAAAGGATCAGCAAACAGACCACATTCCCAACCAGAAGGAATTCTCATAACCTAGATGATTAGAATACTATCTCAAAGATTACCAATTTCAGCCTAAATAACAGTCACACTCTTAAGTAGCATAATTTGAATCAATAAACTTAAGAGAAAAGTAATAGATAAAGATCTAATGGAAACTTAATTGCTTGGATTGAGAATTAGATCAATAATTTTGGTCCTTAAACTCGAATTTAAGCTCCTTCCGTAATTACCTCCATCAAAACAACTGTGGAATTTTTTAGAACACTTAAATAAATAAGTCTTATTTATAACAATGTTCACACTTTCTAATGTTATTACAACTATATATGAACACTTCTATACATTTACCCCATCAAACCCAAATAAAACTTCTTCAAAGTAATACTGAACAAAATCTACATAAAATAAAACAAGAAAAGTCAACTAGGATAAATTAGAAAAAGGCAAGAACGTCCCAAAATAGAAACTACGACAAAATAACAACTTAGAAAGAACCTAAAAAAGCTTATTTTAAAATTTCTTTGTTCTAGCACATTCCTACGACAGTCATTCTAAGGTAGTATTTTTCATAAAATAAAAATAAGCAAAAATGAAGCGCTCTATAAGAGCTTTTTTTTAGTTTTATTTTTGAGATAAACAAAGCATTTATCATCCAAAATATCATTATCTTACCATTGAAAGATTTGATATCTTTCATCAGGATGCATTCGTTTTATTTATATGATATATATTTATCTACACAAAGAATGAAATTCAAGTTAAAAATACTTATTTATTATTCAATATGATGATTAAACTTTCTCAAACTTTATAATAAAATATGTTTCATTGGTAATAAAACCGTGTATTATTTATATAAATACTTCATAGAACTAATTTTTATCATCATTTAGTAAATTGGATGTGGACATATTATTTCATGCTAATGATTACTTGCAAAAATGGTGGGTAAACCATTCCTGATGTAGTAGGGAATGAATTTCTTAGAGAAAATACTTTTTTTTTTCTCTTAGAGGCTTAACCTCTACACTGCTATTTTCTTTAGAGGTTATCAAAATGTTACCAAACAGTCCAATTTTGTTCAACCTCTATTTCAGTTATACTTTTAAAGGATTTAGATGTAAGAATCAAAGCTAATAAATTATGAATGCTACTTGAATTGATAGGGCATCAATAAGTGAAAGAATATTTATTATTTCTTGTTTATTATTATTATTATTATTATTATTATTATTATTAGATTGTGAATTTGAAATTCTCTTTACCATTCTCATACGTACTTTCAGGAGAGGAGGCTTTCATGTCCACATCCTTGCCCCCTACCGTGTCATCCCGGTGATTGTCCCCCCTGCAAAGTTCTTATCAAAAGGTCATGCCATTGCGGCTCCATGGTCCATGTTTTTGAGTGCACATACTATACCAGTTTGCCTGAGAAGGAGCAACTCTCTGTTCGATCATGTGGTGGACCTTGCCATAGGTAAACTATGATTTTGATGTTGTTCAGGTATCTACCACTATGAACTGGATGTCAAAATGACCAGTTTTGTTATATTTTTTTTGCCTTTTTAGATTGATCTGTCTATCAAACTATTATCTCATTCAACTACATGATGATATGAAAATTTTATTTCAATATCCTCATGATAATGGTTAAATTTATTAGAATGCTGGTCCATCTGCATGAAAAGAAGCTTTATCATATTTATTTTTCTTCTCATGGATTAAGTAGCTTCTTATCTATTGACTTCCAATCTTAGAAGATTTTGAAGACGTTTGTTATAAATTATTATATGCTTTCAGCAGATTTTTAAGACTTTAAAAAGCTCTTGAATGAGAATTCAATGATGTTTTTTAATTTAATTTAATTTTGTAAAATTCTTTTATGTTATACAGTTCTTGACCTGAATGTGGAAAGTCAAGCCAGCTTCCTTTTTCTTACTTCCCACGAAACCAGATATTGTTGCTGATATTGTGGCCATTATCACTAAGGATTTTATTTGTTTATTTATTTATTTATGTGTGTGTGTGTTGTTGTTGTGTGTGTGTATTACTAGTAGTTTCTTACACCACTATTTTGTTTCTGCATGATATGTGCAGAAAGTTACCAAACTGCTCACATCTATGTCCTGAGATCTGCCATCCTGGCCCGTGTGCATTACCTGATAAGTGCTGCAAAAAGGTAACTTGTTGACTGCTGATTGGTGTGCAAATGTTTGTTGTCAAATCAATGCTTTACATTTGATGACTTGGTTTAAATATCCTTAGTTCTCATTCATCTCATTTTTTATTTAAATATAATATGCGTAGCCTTTCCCACCAATCCGAATTCACTGATTCCCTCCTCCTACATTGTTCCACTTTCTAAATCCTGCTTAATTAATTTAATCAAATATTAGTAAGCATCAAGTGAGCCAATGATGTTTGTGCCTTAGCATATGCTTGAAAGTTCTGTGAGGATCTATTGATTAAGCAAAGATTGAACTTAAAAAAACACGTAAGTAATTAAAATAACTTTGGACCCAATTGAATAATGACAGAAGATGCTTTAGAAACACATCTGCAGCTATTATCGTTCAGAAAGACATGTTAGGTACGGTCGAGAGGATTTATACTAGATAAGCTCATAAACTTTGACTCTTGGTTAGGCTTTTACTGCTTAGCCAAAGTAATGGAGTTTGGTTTATGTCTTTTTCTCGAGGGAGTAGAGGAAGTTCAAGAGGAAGTTCTAGTCCTCATTGATTAAATTCCCAAGTAATTGATCTGTGCTTATATCTTGGTTATAGTAATAAGATTTCTTGCTACTACATAGCAAGGTTTAAAATTTCAGCTTTGCCTGAAATTTCAACATCTAAAAATTTGAATTAAATTTGAATATGTTCTGGATTATTTTGTAAAAATTCGCTTACTTGGGAAAGTTTAAAAAATTGTTGTATGGATGCTAAAATTTACATAATTAGTATCAGAAATAATGAAAAACAAACATATGTAGATACTTTTCACGTGTATAAATATAAGAAATTGAAACATGCACTTTTACAACTTGCAAGTTGGATTCAAATTTTCATCTCTCTCCTTCAACCTCAATCCCTATACAAAATGTGAAAATTTTTACTGACTTTTTGCTTTCTTTAGTTAAAAATCACATTTTAGTTTCTGAACTCCATTGAAGTCGGTGAACTTTTGACGAATTTTGTTGAAATTTTTTAATTTTCTAGTGATTTCTTACATTTGAAGTTTTGAACTCTGGTTCAATCTCCCGAAAAACCAAAGTGATTCAGCTAATTTTGGCAAAGTTCGTCGAATTTTTGTTCCATGCTTCATAATGCCTTAGAGCATTCTGAATCAATGTCACTTTTCATGGCATCATGTGAAAATTTTTGAGTTGGAGGTGGTTAGGTTAAATGAACCCTTTGGGTATGTCCCTTGTACCAAATGAATGATTCACAGGCAAAGAGTATCTTCAAATGTCATCCCTTCTTATGCTCTGGGAATCTCAGCCAACTCTAGCAATCACAACTACAGGTGGGACAGATATGAAGAAAAGCACTGTTGGCAGCAAGAGTTTCCTCCCAATCGTCATATATGACATTCAGATAGATACATGGAAGTCCGACTTTAAGAAGAAGAGCTTTATAAAGCTCATTCTTCTAATTAAGAAGATGTCCTAGTAGTTTATATAAGGAAGAAATAGAAGTTTACCAGTTATCTGTATGCTTCTTCCATAGCAAATAGAACCCACCAGAGAAGTGCATTGCATACCACTCTATGAAATTTTCTACATTTCATACCTTCGCTCCACATTTTCACCTAATGCACTCTCCGGCTGTAATCCAAGGCAGCAAGGATTATAAATTTCTGGTAAAACGGTCCAAGTGCCACAATTTTTTTTAAAAATAGATTTTGTGCTTGCATTTTTCTCAAAGATGGTGGTCATAATGAATGTCACAATGCTTTGCTATGTTTGGACTCTGAAGCACCTTGTCGACCTCAAATCTTTATTATGTATTTTCTTATTCATTCCCATCTATTCTTCTGTGTTGCAAGGTTAATGTCCGTTGTGAATGCCAAACCCTGAAAAAAGAATGGCTATGTCAAGATGTTCAAGCAGCCTACCACAATGCTGGTCGTGATCCTAAAGAGATCCCAAAAAATCAATTTGGAATTGGATTACTTTCTTGCAATTCATCATGTGCAAAAAAACCAAAGGTTGCAGAGTCAGAGCTGCAGTTCCGTAAATCTAAACCTTTAGAGGTAATCACATTGATGCCCCTGAAACTTTGAGAAATGTAGTTAATTGGTTCATAGCGACCAGTAATTGCAACTTGACCCAGTTAAATATACAGTGAAATATACTTTTCCTTGTTTTGAACTAAATCAGAAAACCATAATTTGGAACATGCTTATAACTGAACGAGGTTTTCTGTACTTAAGCCAATCCAACCGACTCAGCTCAAACCCAGATCATAAAAGCTATCTTGAATTTGTGGGTTTTTCACTTCCAGGACTCAATTTAATAGGATTTTCCTCAATGAACATTTAAAATTTAGGAATCAAAATTAACTTTTGATGCTATAGACTATAGTTATTTTGAGTGAAAAAGCATGAAGTAACCACCCCTTAATTCTCTTGTTTCATAAGACTAGTACATTTGCTAAATTCTGATGCCTATTGAAATTCGTTCCAAAGACCAAAGAGGTTGATGCGGAGAAAAATGTCCCTAGACGTAAAAAGAGACGTGGCCGCCTTCAAGAACATTGTCAAACTTCGAAGCTCCAGGTTCATACTAATTTTTCTTTGTCACTGTCTGTTTTGTATCTAAACTTAGTTCTGCTGCTGCTCAACTAATTACATATTCTCTCTCTATTTGTACCAGATGATTTTTTCAGTTCTTCGGAGATGGACTATTATTATGTTTATAGTTGTTATTATAATTGTGGCCTCATATTACTGTTACAAGGTTCTCTTCTTGCTCTCTGATTGGATGAATGAGCTTGAAGAAACAAGGCAGAGAAGAAGACGATTCCAAGGAAACTGATTTTTTTGCGTACCGGAATGTCAGTGGATTGAATAAGACCAATTGTCCGAGGTTAGTACAGAACCTGCATGTCAATTGCCATGAGTCAAGAATTTCTTTCTGTATATTGTTTCATAGTCACAGAGCTGAAATATTATTGCCTTTTTTTTAACTGGTTTATGACAATTTGATTTATAGATGAAGTTTTGTTCATAAACTTACGATATATTGTTGTATATCATTTTCTATGCCATTCGAGGCACATCATGGGAAACAAAGTTACACTTCTGCTTGCACTAAGTTGATATGAAATTATGTTGAGGTGACTCGATGTGGCATTACTCGTCAATGTATACTTGGGAAAGCATTAAAACATGTGTTTTAATGTTTTAACTCCACTTGTCATCGGGTATGTGCTCTTGGACATCACTCATGAAAACGATTACTAATGGAGGGCCAAAGAAACTTTTTATTTATGAACTGGATATTGAACCAATGGGGATGTTTGTTTACAGTTTTAAATACAGTGTATTATGTTTGCTCTAGTGTTTTTTGTTATTTTTTATGTTGAAAAGTTTTTTTTTTCTTTATCCATGGATAATGATAGACATGGATTCATTCACTTATAAGACCTTATTGGAATTTAATTATTAAAAAAAAAAAGAAGAAGAAGAGAAAAGAAACAGAGAAGTGATTTTTTTTCCTTTTTTTTTGGCCCCTATTCAAATTCTGTAAGGGCATCTTTAATGATAAATGAGATGCAGCTCAATCATACGCCCCGTTGGGGGCGTATAATATTTCATTAAAAGAAAATCAAACGTTTAATAAATGGGCTCCTCTTTTTTTTTAAAAAAAAATTCCTTTTGAAAAAAATTCTTTTTCATGGAAAAAAGCCTATAAATACTTCTATAAATACTAACCGACCGAGCCTACTTCCTACTATAAAATTCTACTTTCTCCCTTCCAAAAAGAAAGGGAAAAATGTGCTCTTTCAATCTTGCATTCTCCTCAGACAAATTGTTTGTTGCTTTTGTTGCATTATGGATGAATATTTCAATTCTCCATCTTCACGACTCCTAGACTCAAAAGAATGTTGAAATTTCTCAAAAGTTACTATGCTCTTTTTTCTACCAACCAGGCAGAATTTTCAAAACTATGAAAACTTTCAATACCCTCAAAATCTCCAAGACTATGCAAATCCCCTCATTTTTCAATAAATAATGAAATGATTTTGTGAAATAAGTATATTTATTATAAAATGTATATTATAAATATTGAAATGGTGTATGATTTCCTTGCTAATTGTATATTAGAGTTTAACTATTATAAGAGATTATTTGATGGATAATTTAATAATTTGATTAGGTGGCATTGGCATACCTTATCAATTAAAAATTTCCTATGAGGTGCCATAAAGGTTAGATACACTATCGCCATCATCCGAGATGTACTGAAATTCAAGTTCATACTCTTTTTAAGCATCCACCGCGTAAGGGTCCTAGCACCGAGCAATTAAATGGAAGACTCACGTTCACGAAGCCATGTTGCAAATCAATCTCTCTCTATTCAGTCCCATGAGCCCCACCCTTCCTCCTCGAATTACTTAGTTGGCGGTGAAGCCTCAAATATATCTGCCGCCACCCCCACCACCACCATCACTTTTACCGACCAAATGGACACAGCCATCGCACGGCCTCCTCCTCCCCACACTTAATTAAGTCTTTGATCCTAAGCCAGTGTGGATGGAGTAAGTGCAAAGTTGGTGACATGTGGACCCTACACGTGGCAGTTTACTAGTTTATTCATATAACCCATATATGTCGGACTAAATTCAACCCATGTGTCCCACTTCCTCTGACCTGTGTGACCTTCAGGTTCCCTATTTATCAAGGGGTGCACCGACCCTTAAATTAGAAAAGAAGAAGCTGACGAAGCCTTTCTTGGTTTAGGTTTACTTCTCGTGCTATTCTTCCTAATCGTTGTGCCGAGTCTCTCAATGATTATTTGGAAGAGAAGAGTGAGTCTTTCCCATTCTTGTTTGTTCATGAAATAGAACTCGTGGGCTGTGCTGCTTGCTGGTGTGAAAGTTTGAAACATTGCCTGACTACGACCTTTTCCTTCAACCATTTAAATCAAGTAACTACTTATTAAATTAAGCAGGAGATAGAGAAGTATTTTTAAGTTTTTTCTGACTTTGAAGGCAATAAATTTAATTAAAAATAAGAGGAAACAATAACAATGATCATTCTTCCCAACCCAAAACCAATCAATCATCAAATGAAATCGAATCAAATCAATCCTCCCCCCTCCCCAGTCAAGCCTATAGCTTAAGTTAGAACAAGACCCTACCCTTTACAATCCCAAATGTATGAAACAGAAAGATTAAGAAAAAAAAACAAAACAAAAAAAAAACTATAATTGTCTAAAAAATTTTATTTTTTTTTTTTTTTTTTGGATCTTCGTTATTTCACTCTGAGGCAATGGAAAATGTGATACTGGAGATGCTACCATGGCTGTCATCACAGAGAGCAAGAGCTCTCTCAAGGTTAGATACAATGTCTGTCATGCTCGGCCGCTCCCTTCCTTCCAGGCTCACACAATGCAATGCCGTGTAAGCCATCAACTCAACAGCCTCCGACTCTTTTATCTCCGGCGCCCCTACTCTTGCATCCAACACACTCCCAAGCTCCCCGGTTACTATCTTTGGCACAGCATAGTCCACCACACTCACCGGATACCCTCCTCCCTCTCCTTTGTCTTTGAAGATCGCTCTCCTCCCTGTCAACAACTCAAGCAACACCACTCCGAGCCCGTACACATCGCTCTTCGAAGTCAATACGTTTAGCTTGTAGTATTCAGGGTCCATGTAACCAACTGTGCCGGCCGCCTTTGCGGGCATCGTCTCCCCTCCATCTGTTCCTGGACCCATTAAAGATAACCCAAAATCTGAAACTCTAGCAGTCCAATTTGCATCTAACAAGATGTTAGAAGACTTGATGTCCCGGTGAATTATGGTTGGTACTGCATAATTGTGTAAATATTCAATCCCTCTTGCTGCATCCAGTGCAACCTTGATCCTCATTTTCCATGAATTCAATACACTGCTACTCTTCTCAGTGTTCTCCTTTGAATGCAAATGATGAAAGAGTGCGCCATTCTTCATGTACTCATATACAAGGAGTCTTTCATCCTTCTCTTCGCAAAAGCCCACAAGAGCCACCAGGTGCTTGTGGTGAAGACGGGACAGGAACGCTAGTTCTGACTGAAATGCACTTTCTTTCTCCTGAAATTTCTTCGTTTTTGAACTAGTTTCTCCCCTTTTAACCGCAACTTCACGCCCATCCGCTAGCTTCCCCTTGTACACTATCCCAAAGCTCCCTTCCCCTATCTTGTTCTCTGGCGAGAAGTTATCAGTAGCAGCAGCTAGCTCTGCTAGAGAGAACTCCTCTGCTCTATCAGCATGCTTCGATGAAGTCCCACTCCTTTGGCGCCTCATTGCCCGAGAGCTCTGACGTCTAAAGGTCACTGATCTTGAAAATGGTGGCGTAAAAGGACCGCTACCTGATTGAGGGCCATTCCCATTAACTCCAGTAATTGTAGGCTGAACTGAATTGTGAATTTTTTTGTGATTGCAACAGCAATTCCCAGTCCATATACAATAAACAACAGTACAAAAACCAGCCATAGTTCCAACTGATCCAACAATAGCGAAAGCCAATAAACCCTTGCTCCTAGCGTTATTAGAAGAAGGAGAAGGAAGAGGAGGAGGAGGAGGAGAAAGTGGAAATGGAGATGGTGGGGGTGGACCTGGTGGCATTGGTTGAGTTACATTTGAACATGGTTTGCAAATCTTTTCAGACCCAGAACAAAGAGATTCAGAATTCAGATAAATGCCACATACACATGTGGCTTTTGTGCATTCCCCTGGAATAATCTTTGGCAACGGAACATTCATCATAGAACTATTGCTGCCGCCGCGGCCACTCCCCGGCCATCCGGGTCCCCAACAAACAATAGACAAATTCTCTGTTCTCAAACCACAAGTAAAATTCGAACCAGCAGCAATGGACACGAACGAAACTCCCTCAATTCCATTCCCTGTAAACTCTTGTCCTCCTCCCCAACAAACCACAGAACCATTCATTCCCCGAATCCCACAGCTATGTCTCTCACCCAACGCAAACCCAAAAAAATCAAA